>VXAC01000979.1:793250-939795 GCA_013399225.1 Rhipidura dahli
GGAGCGGGGCCGGACGAAGTCCGGGTGCTCGCCGGGGGCGGCCGAGTCTCGTACAGGCACTGCGGGGCTTCGTATTCCCGAGTACGTGTTCCCGGGGCCTCAGGGGGTGAAGGCAGCATTTCCCATAAGCAACTATGAGTGTATTTGCTTGTTTTCCTCCTCTTGATTTCACCTTAATTCTCTAGAGGTCAGACCATGCTCTGACATAGAATAGTAGCGTGTTACCCACCCGTGACTGGATAAAGATAAGGCACCCATGGCCATAACATTGGCCCAGTGGATGCAGGACTTCGTGTGCACTGGTGCTGCCTGAGCCTCAGAGGATGTGGTAAGGACACGGTGGGTTTGTGCTCTTGGTCTTGCCATACAAAATCAGGTCAAATGCTTCTGGTGTGTCAGGGCACAGGCGAGGTCAGGTTCTCCAGTGTCTGTGCAGTACCAAGTCTCTGCGTGAAGTGATGAGATTTCTCACCTTTGCTTTCAGCATCACCAAATATAGTCACACTGAGGAACTTCAGCATCCCGATGGGATGATGAATTCTCTGAATCAACCTCAGGATGTTACTGTCTCAACTCATAAAGCTCTTGGTCTATGTTTGGACTAGGACTGGGACTATGCACATGGAAATTTGAGCTATGCTGTGAACAAACCACTCTTTCGTGTCATTTGAGTTTGGGAAACATTCCTTTATTTAAAGAAAAAAGAAAAAGAAGAAACAAAACCAGACTTATCAATAACAACCTTTTCAAATTTAATGAAACTCAGAAACTGCTTTGGATATTTAATGCTCTCTCTCAGAAGTTACCTCTTGGTAACTTGCTGCAGTTTTAGAATACCTCTTTATTCTTCCTTGTCAGTAGGATATGTTCTCATTTTCACTAGTCCCTAATAATTATCTTCATTTACTGAAGTAATGACCAAAACTGACCAATTGTCTAACAAAACCTTTATTAACACCATGTCTCTATCAACTAACCATTCCACCTATAAGGCATGTGTGAGTGCGTTTTATTTGAGGAAGGACAGCTGACGTAATTGAGGCTACTTCCTTCACTGATTCACCTTAGAAAAGGGGAAGATATTAAGAATTACCCTCATACCATTTAGTTCCCGTCTCTCTTCCACCTACTGAGAGGCTGCATTAAGAAATGCAGAACCATGTTAAAAGTTGGGAAGTGCTGAGCAGAGCAGTTTGTGTGCATAGAGCTGTGTGATGGACGCAGACTGAACACCACACCTGATGTAGAGTCTGATGTATGTATGCAGAGCAGCTGTGTGGCCTGTGTGTACCTGGCTTCAGACCCCTTCTGTGCTGCTTGCTTTTCAGGCTTGAGTCTTGTGGGCTTGCATGCCATGAGACTGCCCTACAACACCATTTTTAATCACATAGCCATAAGCTTATTTTCCCAGAAGAACAGTAGGAATGTTGTCCTTTGGGGAGCTTTTCTGAGAGGGGGCTTGAAGAATTTTTTGTGTTTAGATTAAAAAAATGAATGTTAAGAGGAGATTTGATATCTCAAGAGTGAATGGCATGGATGTAGAATTGTCTAAATGGAAGACAAATGTGTGTAAAATGGACATTAATGAATTTAGAAGATTTGGAATTTTCAGAGCAATGAGGCCTGTGCTGAGGGCAGGAAACCCACCCACTTTGAAAGCAGAGCCTGATGAGTTTGTAAAAGTGCTTATATGATGTAGTTGCCTGAGACAGCAGGAGACTGAGCTCCAGAAGCTTTCCAGTTCTTTCTTTTATTGCTTATTCCATAGTCTTACACCTGCTTAGTCCCTGTATAGTTTAATGTACAGTTTACTGCATAACATTATCCTTTATTGGAAAAAAAGATTAATTTCCTTTAGAGCATTTCAGGAGTGCTATAATCTTACTGACCGTTAATGACTTTACCCTTGTCACCACTATGAAATGGTTGCCATTATTTTGTCTTGTGTGCAGGAAATTAAAAACGTCAACACTTCTGGTTACCTATATGAAGAAATTTAGGATCTCAATTTCCCAAGTGGTAAATACCATATCAAAGACCTTCATTTCCAAGGTGGTAAATGCTTTATGCTACTTTGCATGTACAGAAAGTCCACCTCCCACTGACTTCAGATGCACCTACTCACATTCAGCATCTTAGCAGCTCACACCGCAAATTACTCAATTGGGGTGTGGGAGAAAAATAAGGAATATACATAATGCAAATTCCTCAGACTTACATGTGAACTTTACAACAGAGTTAGAAGACAGTTTTCTAGAGCCTCTGTTATTTGCTCTAAGACTCTTCTTGCTTTTTCCCAGCAGAACCAGCCCCCTCCATAAAGTGCTTTCCATCTCTACAGCAAAGGAGGTTGAGAGGGTACAGACAGGAGTTTCCTTCCTATCATCTGTACAACAGGCACACAACAGGTCAAGGTGGCATTTCACAAAGCAAACATATAGCATTGTGAATAAAGGTAAACACAAGAACAACCCTCAAAAGCAGACTTCTCTCACAGGATTTATCCAGACTGCCACTGAACAACAGTATGAGCAAACTCTTTGGATATGCAGCATACCCTGAACTATCTGAAATAGTACTGTCGTGGGTAGCAGTAGAAAAACTTACTCATTTTGTGTCCTGCCTTGAGTGGGATGGAGATTCTTTACAAATAGTCTCATGTCTGTTCACTTAATGGCAAGAGAACATATTTTATGTTTATTGAGGCCCTATTAAGGGTCTTAATTCATTAAGGTGGTTAAGGACTTTTCTCTTTTCCTCCCATACTAGTTCCTGTAATCTTTTCCTTATTATCAACCCCCTATTTTGCACTGCTATCCTATCTCATTCCTTTCTGATTCCTTCCTTCTGCTCAGCTCCTGCCGGTACACTTCTTCTCCCTGCTCTTCTTTTGTTGTTCCAACTTCTACTAAAACTTCTGGGCAGAGAATAAGACTTGCTTAGGAGGCCTAGACATTTAGCAGACTTATATGAGAACTGGAGTCTTAAGGAAATTCTGCAGGCAAATTTCAGGATGTCAGCTGAGGATATTAAAACTGAGTTTTTTCATTGTGTATTCCATATTTGGTTAGTTTTACATGAAACCAGCATAACACTTAACTTCCAACTGGCCAACTTCTTGAAGAGTTTAAAGGCTTCACTCTGATGGTTGCAGGTGTTGGAATTCTTTGATAAAATTGTAATAAAGTGTGTCATGCTGGACAAAACTGGAATTTCCCCTGATTTTTGCTGTGAGAAACAGCTAAACTGTTCTAGCTAAAACATGAAAAATATTCTAAGTGTGTTCATACAGACTGATCTGTATTTGAGCCTTTGGAAAGAAACTAAACCAGTGGTATTCTAGATAAAAATTAGATTTACTTAAATTCATTTATCTTACACTTGGTTAGAGGTCTTAGGGATTAAACAATAAGATCTTTTATTACCCTTGTATTTTATGTTCATATCTCAAAGGTGCTACAGGGTGGCATGAGTGCTCTTACATTAAAAATAGAAAGTCACCCATGTAAGAGGCTAAAGCATCATCAGAGTCCAGTAAAGTGACAAATAAATGTGAATCCGTGGGATCAAGTACTTTAAATGTTAACCTGATTCCATATTGTGTCAGTACTGTGCTGTGAGGAAGCCACGGAACTTCTTACATTTTTTGAAAATGCTTGCATGTCTTGTTCATTACTGGTATAAACATTGCTCCAGGGAGGACAAGCCTCTGAAGATGCTGATGAATGTGTAGCAAATGGTGGGTGCTGTTTTATGCAATTAGTTTTCTTCTGCTGGGAGAAGAGGGATCAAGGAATACTTGGGTTAGGAAGGCAACTGTCAATGTGGGAGGGTGGTACTGAACCTTAGTTTTGGTACTGAGTGCCATTTGTCTGGTTTAACTGGCTTCAGGATAATTGTATCTATGCTGGGAGTAGTTTGGTTGTTGCTTGTAAAGGATGGTATTGATTAATATTGATATCTGCTTCAAGGTAAATGGTACTATAGTCTGGTGTGCTGAGGCAGCTACTGATCATGGTTGATAGTAGTGTCTCAGCCTTTGTCTGACACTCTTTCTTCCCTCCTACCACTGCAGTAATTGATATTAGATTCCACTCCTCTTTTTGGGAGGTGCAGTATATATAATCTTATTGAACATGACAGGGTTTCTCTGCATCCTTTCCTTCTGTGGCATGTGGTACTGAAGAGTGGAATAGGATCTGGGGAACAGTCGAACCTATGTTACCTGGGTGAGCCATCTCCCTACCTCAGAGAGCTTTCCTTTCCTCCTGATGGCCTGTGAGGGATGGAGAGAGGATGCTGACTAAACAGAACCATTCCCTTTTTTCTGCTGTTGGCATTAAAATACAGGTTTGCCTGTTTTGGTCCTGAGCAGGTCCAGTGAATCTCTTGTGAAGCAGATCCAAAGCCCTGGGACCTCACTGTCCTGTAACTGCCAAGAGACACATGTGATGGAGTCCCATATGGGATTCCTCTCCAGGAATACCCTGCACTGGTCTAGCCTTTTCAGATTTCCCTTGGGCTTCTCTTTTATTTTCACTGGCTCTGTCTTACAAGTGGGAGGACAGGAGCCAGCTGGAGTTCAGAGTATCCCTCAAAGTTGAGGTGTGTCTTTTTTTAATGGAAATTAAGCAAATAGCCTTTAATGGCTTTTGTTCAGTTACATGCAACTTGCTCTGCTAAAGGTTGATAAAAGGTCCCCTTTTGCATGAACAAACAGGACTAGAAAAAGTCACTCAGATTGTCAAGTAAATTTTATCTTCCTATCAGGAGGCAACAGGAGGGCCCCTAGAATTAAGACAAATGTGGCTAATGTCCTTTTAATGGTGATTTGATTATTCTTTCGTTACAAATAACTAGTTCCCTTTTCTAATTATATGTCTTGCTTTTATCTAAGAAAAATTACCCAATTTACAGGAGTGGATCATTAAAATTGCTCATCCATTAACAGTTTATTGTAGTGCTATGAGATTACTGGTTTCAGAAAATGTCTGTATTGCAATAGATTTGTATAGATTTCTGGTTCTTCTGCCATTTTGACAATGGCTATGAAAAATGAGAAAGCAGGTAGTGAGTGTGGATGTATAAGGCAGAAATGATATGGAGAGGTCAGAGAGCACAACCACTGCACACATTCAGTGTGCCTTTTAGGGAGAGAAAAGTATTGGAAGGGAAAGGGGCACTAGGGAATAAGACCAAAATACATAAAGATGCACTGGTACTTGGAAAGGCTTCAGGTTCAATAAAGATTTAGCAAATTCAGGGAGAGGTCTGTCCGTTATGTGTTTGACCTCTGCACTTCTTAGTTTTTGTCTATCTCCTTCTTCCCCTGCAACTGCCATATGAGCATGTTATTCAAATGGGAGAAGGGACATCAGTGAACCAAGTAACGCAGTGGGGACAGGAGAGGGGGCATTGCATGTGTAGCTGGGAGCACGATGTGAGAAAGCCTTGGGTCCTGCAAGGCAGGTCACTGCAGGCCACTCTTGTTAGTTTTGTGATGGACTAGGGATGCCAGCAGGCAAAGTTGGTGCAGAGAGGTAATATCTCTTAATGTATCAATTAACAGTTGGAAAAATAGACAAGCATTTGATCTGAAAGTACTAATGTAGTTTCTCTGTATAATCTAAATGCTCTTTTCTGTTCTGTGTCATATAACATTAAGACTGATGTATATCTGAAGGTCAAGTGTTCATCTATACAGCTAAACTGACTGGTAAAGGAACTGTGAATAGTTACACCTGTAAACTATAAGTAAACTGAAGTAATTCCTTATATTTCCTTATGGAAACTCCATTCTATAAAGAAAGCCACTTTTATTCTGAAATACAGTGCCTGCTAGGGGAGCAATAACAACAAACTGTGATTATCAGATTATTCCCAGTGTAGAGATTCCATAAGAATAAGGTAAGGAAAGGGAGAGGACAAAAAAGATAGAGATGGAAAGAAAGAAGGCAGTCAAGTGGTTAACTAGAGATACCTGTGGGAAGATGGGATATAACTAGCCTTTCTCATCTGAATTGTACAAACTAAAATTAATTATGTAGTAACCCTAAAAAAAATTGTTCAAAGGTGAGATATTTAGGTTTTGAAGAGTTCATGCTCTTCCATCAGCTCAACGTGGCAATAGGATGTGTATGTATTGAATTTTTCCATACAATTTCTAATGACAAGGTTCTTGGTTACGAGTTTAATTAGAACTCAGTACTGTCTTTCGTGTCCAAAGATCAGAAGTCTGAGGACTATGAAGAATGCATGTTAAATGTCTCACTACTTATGATTATGTGTTGGGCACACCATTAATAGCCATTTATATATAGAATAAAATAATTCTTCAGCAGAGGAAGGGCACAGCATATACATATATGAACATATTTTAGGCTGAAATGCCCTTTGACAAGCCAAGAACAAGGCACTATACATGCATCTTTAGTAAGTGAATTAATTTTGGCAGTTAACATACTGCATCTTTGTTGTACTGAAATATTTTATCACTGTTGTACTTGTCTGCCATCATTATAGGCAAGCCACTTAATGATGGCCTGTGCTAATGTAAATTGTATCACTTAATTACTTGCATTAATGCTGTAGGAAGTTTCAGATGCATGGGATGAGTGTCCATGGAGCTACAAGCAAGGAAAAAAGCTTCAGACTAGGGAAAGAAGTATATAAGTCTGGGGTTGCCTTCTGAGTTGGTGGGTTGAGCTTACCAATGTGAGGTTTTGCCTTCTGGAGAAACCAAATGAGAGAGGCAACCTCCCTTTCCCTCTTCTCATGTTCTACTGGTAATGAGAGGGCAGAGCTTTCTGTTGGGGTGCAGAGCTATGCTTACAACATACAGCCCCAAAAAGAGCACAGTAACATTCGCTGTGCTGGCAGATAAAGCCATTTCTGCAGCGGGAGATACAGTTCTGAATGGGGAGATTGAGATGTGATCCTGATCCATGGATGAGTACATGAGGACTTTAGTCTGAAGGTGCTAGATGTTCACAGTGTTAAACATTGGTGCTGGGAGTTTTCAGATCTAATTTCCATGCGTTTGAACACTGGAGACTTCCAAATAGAACACACAGAAAAGCTGTAAGTAAATCCCAGTTTTTATTTCATTCTGCTTCTTTATGGGGTTCCTCAATTTTTTTTTTGTTTGTGTAACCTTCAGTAAGGTGTGTTTGAAAGTTTAGATGTTAGGTAGTTAGCCTTACTTCCCTTCTTAAGAACAAACAATTCTATGAATTTGACTTATTTCTGTAACTTTAAGTACAATGTTTCCATACATCTTTACCTGTGCTTAAAAGCTATGCATGGACCATTAAAATAATAAGATCCTTAAGGGGAAAGTTTTAGCATAAAATATGATATTAAATACATCAAATATTTCATAGGGATTGTTTTCTGTTGTCACAGATTACCACTTTCTTAGCTGTTTCAGTCAGATGTTTTTGTGGAGGGATGGTATCTTACTTTCCTGGGTGTGATATTGGAGGAGTACTGGTTGACCAGCTTGCTTTATTGTATCCATGCTACTGTCATCACAGCTAGGTAGGAAACAAATGTCCTGCTCTGTCAAACTCTTCAGGAATTTTTACCTTGAAGAAGAAGGCTGCAAAACTTTTCTCATGGCAACCCCCCCCCATGTTTCTATAGTACTAATAAAAGCACCTCCATACCATGGACAGGATATCTTTCACTAGACTCGGTTGTTTAAAGCTCCATCCACTTGGCCTTGAACACTTCCATGGATGGGGCATCCACAACTTCTGTGGGCAACGCACGCCAATGCTTCAACACCCTCATCATAAAAAATGTCTTCCTTATGTCTGATCTAAATCTACTCTCAGTTTAAAACCATTGTCTTTTGTTCTATACCACAAGCCCTGGTAAAAAGTCCTTCTCCATCTTTCTTATAAGTCCCCTGTATTTATTGAAAGGCTGCAATATTGTCTCTCTTACAGGTAAAGAGAAGGGTGTATCCTGGAAATATCGGATCTGTTTTCCAAGACTTTGTTAGAATGCTCCACATAAAGACAGGCATGGATTTCTCTCCAGTGGATGCAGTTCCAATTTACTGGATTTTTGAGCATAGCAGCCCCAGCATCTCTATGTAGGCTGTGGAAAACACTTCCAGGGAATGATTCTTCCCATTTCACTGAGACTGTGGAAGTGTCTGTTTGCAGATCCTAAAGCAAGTAAATAAAATGAAATAGGTCGAACTTAAGCCAAAGTCTACAAATATGAAAACAATTTGATGACTACTCATAATGGCTGAAGATTACCCCTAATGGACCAATACAAACATTATATATTAATTATGAGCAGGTTATGTTCACTCAGAAGGCATGTAAATGGTCATCAGGCCTGTATGTAGGGCTCAATTTCATACTGCTTAAAGTGGTATTTGTTAGGGGACTGAATTTTCTACATTTTCCCCTTTTATGTCATATTCATATACTTTCATTCAAAGTCATACATTCTTTTCAGGTGGAGAGGAATATTTCATATTGCTGATGCAATTATTTTATTGTTACTCTTGGCACACAGCCGTTTAATTGGTTTGAAGGAACAGTAGTTGCAGGGCCTGATAAGTAGGATGATTGTCATCAAGAGTCATTTAGAATTTGCTTTCACAGAGCACAAGCTCCCTTTTATTGACTTTAAAAGGATAAGGCCTGATTTTTGTGTGGTTTAAATCAGAGAAAAATGCTGCCTGTTTTGAATTTGTGTCTTTTGTATTTAATTAATTGCTTGAAGATTTTTATTGTAAGCTCATTGTAGGATTTGTACAATCTCATTTAGTCCATCCTTACTTTTGAAATTCTTCAGTTATACCTCAGTGGACATTGTATGTTTCTCATAGATCTCTGTGATGGGAAGCTTAGTACTGGACACTGCTTGCAAGGTGAGACCATATTGATTTAGACAGTGGTTTAATGCTTTCAGGACTTTTCTCAGTACAATTCTTCCTGATATTTTGTCAGCTTTATAAAATGATGCTGAACATTGTGCAAATGTTCTTATTTTGCTGACCACGTCAATACTTAAATCATTTTGTCCTAGGCTGTACTTGATAACACAGCAGTTCCTCTGTTTTGTGTTGTCCATTCAACCAGCATTTGTTAGGTCTCTGTGAAGGTTTTTCACAACCTTATCTCAGAGTTCTGTTTTGACTGTCAAATAACATTGTGTCACTTGTAAATTTGCTCAGTTCACACTCTTTTCCAGGTCATTAGTCAAGACATTGAGCAGTAGCCTGCATCTTTAGGCACTGTGCAGTTTATCTTTGGCCTGAGTGAAAAGTAAAACCTGTACTCCCACCTTTTTGCTTGCATCAGTGACAATGGCAGAACTTGATGCATCTGAGAAGGTGGCCAAACAAATCTTATCCCTGTAGACTTCAGCATTGTTTGAAATTTGAACCAGCTTGGATAAATAAAAAATGCTGTGAGCACCTGTGGTGGCATCAGAGAAACCTGTAGAGTTAAAGGAATGGAGCCCACAGATGTGTGTTTCCTACAGCTTCAGAGCCCAGCACTTGTTATCTGGGGTCAAACCACCCTAGACTGCCCCTGCTTGGCAGCTGACCCTGTGGGTGGCAGTGAAGAGTGGGCAGAGGGAACGGGTGTGTTGGGCGCTCTGCTGGGTGCTTAAGCCTGGCTGGAGCGCTGGAGATGGCGCACCGCAGACTCCATTGTGCTGGGATCGATGTAAGGCACTCTACGTTTCTTCCTCTTCCTTCCATCAGCCTTTCTGGTCCTTACTGGAGAGATGAATTTCTGCACCCAGCTTGTCAGTCAACATGCAGGAGATAGTGAGGAAGTTTGCAATCCCTGGGAATCCTGCTTTCTTTGCTATGTTATATTCCCAAAGCTTCAACATAGGAATACTAAGTCCTGGCATCTTTTACATCCCCAAATGATTGCCTGGCTCCAATTCAGCCATGGGCTTTCTACTTTTCTCATGTTGCTGAATTATTGATGCTGCTTCATTGCAAAAGAGCTCCTTAATGCCCATGTTGAAGTGCAAGAGCCAGATGTGAGACATTCCCTTCATCTCATCCCTCAGACACACATAGGCAACTTGTGGAGGGAATGGGTGAGGGAGGAGACAATGCGTGAGCAGATAAGGAAAAATGGGATCAAATATCAGAGCACCAGGATAGGAGCCCCAGCTGAGAAATCGGAACAAAAAGACTGATTTTCATTAGGTGGAAGAAGAGGGCTGTATCTAGTCCAGTTTGGCAAGGAAGATCCATGTTAGTTTTCCACATTTTGCTAAGGCTGCTTCTGAGGAAGTTGTTCCTGCAGGCCTCTCTCCCATCTCAGGTTTGCCTTTAATTGTGAACAGAAGTATGCTGGGGGAAGGCAGTATAGGGGATGTTGGAAGGCTCTGTGCTTGTTCACTGAAGCACGAGAACAAATTCTGTGCACGTTTCAAGGCAGGAGCATGTCTGGTTGCCTGCATCTGCCTCAAATCCTGCAATCCTACCTTACAATTCACTCATGCTGCCTGTGCAAGTGCAACCTAAACCTCCTAAATGCTAGTCCCTTTGTATCACCCTCCTTCCCTCCACCAAAACAGCCTCAGTACCTCTTGAGCCCGAATTTGTCTTTGTTCAATACAAAAACCAGTTCCTTAGAATATCGCAGCAAGATCCCAGTAGGAGTTTTGGTACTAGCGCATTAAATTTTTTACTGGTGAAAATAACTCATACCTCTTGGCATAAAACTTGGGTTTTTCAGCCCTGCATCACATTAGCAAGGGATGACTGTGCTTAGCTAGAAATGTAAGGTGCTCCTAGTTTGCTGCTAAATTGCAGGCTTCTAAGTTCATAACAGAAATTCTGGTGTTAATCCCTAAATACATGACTTTATATTCCATGATCTTCAGTTTTAATCTGTCTGTTTGACTCTTAGCCTACCTGTGCAATACTCTGATCTTCCTCTGTACTGACACAGTCTTTGAATCTTGTGACATGCTCTTGTTTCATTAGCATGTTTTCATTTTCTTGTGCCAAGGTTGTTAATGAAAGTTTTAAATAAGATCAGTTTCAAGGTCCCAAGCTTGAAGAAACCTTAATTGGATGTGCAGGGTACATTTTGTAGATAAACAAGGGACACAACAGAGATCCTCATGGGAGCAAATCAGCCTAATCCTGATGTCTTCTGTTATTTTGCTTATTCAGAGGATGCTGCTTCGTTTCAGTCTTTTGTTCTGCACACAGATAGCAAAACTGGCCCTTGTCCTATGGCCTGGGTAGCTTTATAAGGACTATGAAATATGATTTGGATGAAGCATGACTGAATGGACAGTAGTGATTTTGAGGTGGAAGTAGGACAGAAATACTTTTGCAGGAACTTTGTAAGGGAAAAACAAGCAAGAAGGTATTGTGCAGGTATGGGAAGAGGTAGAGGATACACAAGCCAAATGCCCTGAATGATGATAAGCAACAGATGATAAGGAACCTCACAGAAATGCTGTTCATTCTTGGGGCCATCAAGTCAGAAATGCATTGTGCTCCTGGTGTGGCTCAAGCAGCCACTTGTGAACTACAGACGTCTTTATATAAACCACCAGTGAAGCATATTGCCTATCTATGCATAAATAGATATGCAGTTAACTTTTTACCTTATTTTATGTGCAGAATTAACTGTACTTTCTGTAAAAAGATATTTTCAGTGGGTTTTTAAAAAATTAAATAGTCAGGAGCACATACAGGTAAACACTAAGCAAAACCACATTACTTAGCATCTGAAAAGCAGTTAGGAGTATTAAAGACAACAGGCTTCAGGAGAGTTACCTGCGCCTCCATGATCCCCAAAAGCTGCTGTGCTGTAGGGTATCAGCCCTTTCCCTGCACTTTTCTGTCTCTCTTCTCTTTATTACACTGATGATCTGGGGAAACACAAAGGAGAAAACCAAGAAATTACTTTCCAATTTACAGACATTAACCAAGTGCAGATGTCCTTTAGCCTTTTCTTCAGGTTTAGGTCTTCTTTCTCACAGACTCTTTCCAGACCTAAACAAATCTGAAGTTACAAGGATTTCATCTTTCCAAATTTTTCCTTGTCCCCTGGGCCTGTTGTCTAAAAGCAGTACTTTTCTGGTAACTCAAGGAGAAATTTATTAAACATGGCATGGATTCCTAGATATCCAGGAAGGGAGCAGGAGAGTAGAAGGCTATTAACTAGAGAGAGGCTTCAGGGGTTGTGCATGTCTCCATTAAGAGGGCTGATGGCTGCTTTTGGTATGGGGTAGCAAAGTGTATGAGAGGCAAATTAGTAAGTGGGCACATTTAGGACTGCCCTCAGTTTGCAGGATGTCACTGTCAAACCTGTGGCAAGCAGGCAAAACTGTATTATTAAAAATGAGGATAAGGACAGAGAAGGAAAAATACATCCTATTCGTCCAGAACACTGGGCCCAGACTAGACACAAGCACACTTCTTCTGAGTCTGAACACCACCAGAGAGCTGTGTGGATGCACAGTCCTCATGCTGAGGGACAGCACTACTTTAATTCCAGCAGGTCAGCATTAAGTACAGTGCAAAACTACAGGAAAGCTGCAGAGAATTCCCTATAGCAACTCTCAGAATTGCTTTCCTTTAGCAAGTGTCTGCACAGCCTGACCTCAGCAATGTCCCTCATAATAATGATTTATGCTGGCTCAAAACTGAGGGCACCAATTAAACTGTAAGCCAGCAACACATCTCTAGAAGTTTTCTTCCCCTGTGTACAGTAAACACTTTTAGAATAAAAGCACTTTACCTTCCAACTGATGTGCTTTTCCTTTAGCTTTGATTTTTTTTGACTGCCTTATCATCTGGGCAGTCAGTTCAGTGGAGGAGGAGGCAACAAGCTTCATCAACAACCTGGACAAGGGGCTTGAGTGCACCCTCAGACAGTTCAAAGATGACACCCGGTTGGGTGGGATCTGCTGGAGGGCAGCAAGGGTCTGCAGAGGGATCTGGACAGGCTGGATCAATGGGCTGAAGCCAACAGTAGGAGGGTCAACAAGATGAAGTTCTGGGTCCTGCACTTGGGTCCCAACAACTCTATGCAGTGCCACAGGCTGGACACAGAGTAGCTGGAAAGCTTCTCTAGTGGAAAAGGACCTGGGGGTGTTGGCTGGGAGCAACTGAACATGAGTCAGTGTGTGCCCAGGTGGCCAACAGGGCCAGTGACATCCTGGCCTTTATCAGGAATAGTGCCATGGGACACCTTCCACTAGAACAGGTTACTCAAAGCCCTGTCCAGCCTGGCCTTGAACATTTTCAGGGATGAGGCATCCACAACTTCTCTGAACAACCTGTTCCAGTGCCCAATCCTTTGGAATGGTACCTTCCCCAGTGTACAATGTAGAGAGATGCTCCAGCTGGGGCTCAGAAACCAGAGAGCTGTCAGGTCTTGGTAACAGTGTACTGTAGTAGGCCGTGGTACCATTCTTGAAGTCGTGCTCTATTTATTTATTTTTGTCACAGTCAGGGTCCTAACTATCCCTCTCTGTCCCCCATCTGCTTTTTTTCCTGCACTAAGCTGTTGCTAGGGATGTGGCCAAGAGGCAGGCTTCTCAAAAGGTCATCAGTTCCAGACTTCAGTACGGGATTGTGGTGGTAAATCAGCTTGCCACCAGATAGAATACCGAAGACCAGCACTTTGCTCTTTGCCAAAGTGCAAGAAAGCAGGTAATGGCTGCAACAAATAACAGGTATCTGGCAAAATATGTTGACATGTCAGTAGAAGAATATGGGATATTTTCAGAAGAAGGATCCACTTCCTGTTATCCTGAAAGGTTGCATCCTCCAACAGGTTACTGAATCTGCCTGCAAACTGGGTTAAAATCTTTGCCAGTTTGCAGTAAATAACATTAACTGCAGGAGCAAGCCTAGTTAACACTATTCTTCAAACTCTCCTACAAGGATCCCTGGGGAAGGCAAGGATGACATTCTTCCTTCAATGGCATTGGTCTCTCTCTTGTTTCAGAAAGCCAAAAGGGAGGTGAAAAAACTCATGACGCCTTGACTTGAGGTATACCTGAGAGCGCAGTGTTGCCCTTTCCATTCCTGTATTAGTGTTTAAGCTGTAGTTCCACTGTTGTACCCATCCTTAGGCTGAAGCAGATCTCTGAATGCACTGGAGAAGGAATTGCCATTCCCAGCTGGAAATGGCTATTACTGTTTATTGTGTACTGAGTGTTCATCTCAATGCTGTTAAACTCAGTGCAAGTTTGTGAAACGCACTATACATATCTCCAGTCCCTCTGACATCCATCTAGCTGGAATTAGACATGGAAAGGCAAAGACAAAAAATCTCTCCTGGATCATCCCTTACAACAGGACATCACTGTTTTTCCAGTTCACCACATTCTTTACATTCTTTCACAGTCAGGGTTGGGTCTGGAGGAGAACCAGCCAGATCACCAGCCTACTGCAAAGCCACTGGCTTGAGGCACAGGGACAAGTGTTAGTGAATGTTAAACTGCAGGAGAACGGGGAGGGTGCCTTGTGGAGCATCTTGCTCTTTCCACTGAAGGATTAGGAATCTGTTTCTACAAGGAAAGGGTACACTGGGGACAAATACCCTCTGTTCAACTCTATTCCCTCTCAGGGATGGGGAAGGAAAGGTTCCCTTTCGCTGGTGAAAAAGTCAGGACCAGCAGTAGATTTGGTCCCTGAATTCAGGACATCATATTGTCTACTTTCCTGTGTGAATTTTACCATTCATGTTCCCCCAAATCTGGACAGACACTTCCTAGCACACTTGCAGAAGGATGTGACACATGACAAGGAACACTAAAGACAGTGTGCCTTGTTTATACAGCAATTAGCTCATCCCCATTTTGATTGCAAGCTTTCAATGCCAAATATTTGGGAAAAGCTTAGTTCCTGTGATATTGCTGGTATACATCTGCCAGGATGGATCTGCTCTGAATGTTTGCTTCCTTCAAGCATTTGTCCTTTGAAGCATTGTCCAAAGCAGACCCTTCCTTTGTAATGCCTGGCAAAAGATGGCTTGAAAAACCACCCTAACCTGCTTCAAGCCAGCTTCTGAGCTGAAAGGAGGAATATGGCCACAACAGTGCATCCCACTGTTAGAGAAAATAAAGATGGAAGTGTTGCTTTTTCCCTCCTCAAAGAAAGTGAAGTGAAACTGGCGCCTCACAGCTTTTGGTATCAACCTAATTGAATAGAAAAAATTAAGGTCATAAAGTCATCTGAACTTTGTAGCTGAAATCTGATCTCTGTTAAAGCATTTCAAGGATGTGCATGATGCCTGTAAAAGGCATTATAATTATGGCAACAGAACTTGCACACTAACATGTGCTGCCCTTGCCACAAAGTACCCTGACAGTTCTCCTTCAGTCATCATTCTGCATCCTAAGAGATGCTGAGCCCCCGTTAAAACTTGAAGACTGGTGGTGGAAATGTGCCTGCCTCACCCAAGTGTGTCAGTGAGTTGTTAATCTTTAAAGCAATTTAAAGGCAATAACCTGGAGTCCGGCGTGTTTTTAAGCAATGTCTGGGCAATGGGCAGTGATGCCCTGCCTACAGTACCCCTGTGAAGCTCCTATCACTTTGTCATCATGTCTGTACTTGGTGTATCAGGGGCAGTACCCCTGTTGGTATGATGTTAGTGCTGTATCAAGGCCTTTCTGTGCCTCCACCTCAACCCTTTCCAGAGGTACAGAAGCTGGGGAGGACATTAGGGTCTTTCTAAGGAAGAAGCGTTTGGAGCATAATGCAGCACTTCACTTGTGCAGCCAGGAAAGCTTTGCTCACCCTTAGTTGCTGCAGATACAGGAGGGAGGCTCTTGGACACAGCCCCTGTTCCCACCAGCTTCCACTGCCTGGATGTCACTTATGTGCTGCTAAAACCTCCAGCTCACATTTCTCTCATGGAGTTTTTCAGGCTTTGTCTGATTCATGAATTAGATCTAATCCCTGCTAATCCCTAATATAACCTAATCTAATCAAGCACTACTTAAGAGCTTGTTTAAACTGTACATTAACATCCAGGTAATATTCCAACACTCCATATAATTTCATTTGTTTTGCACTTAATGCAATATCTTGCTTTTGTTTAATGCCACTTCCTCGCCTGGTTTTTTTCATGTATGCCCACACTATATTTAAATGATTAAGATTGCTGTGTGACAGATATTTTAAATATTTAAATTGCAAGCCAAGGACTGGTGTATAACTCATCATTTTGGCTGAAATAATTAAAAAATCTTAAGCACTCCTTGAGCCTTAGAACTGAAACACTGCTCAGCTCTGTTTGGAAGTTCACCTTTCACCCAAAGATCTAAGGTTCCTAAATGTTACAACTGCCTTAGTTATGAAAAAAGGAGATCATATTAGCAGATTTCTTGCAGTTTAGAGTCTTAATTCTCTGTGAATTAACTCAAAAGCATCATTAAATGCTGTGGGAGCTGGACATTTACTCAGGTGCACTGGCTGATGCCTGGAGGCAAAGCCAAGCCAAGCCTAGCCAAGCTACAAGCAAAGCAGATTTCACCCTCCAGATCCCTTTAGCAGGTCCTTTCCTAGGGCATAACTTGTTTACAACAAAGGAAATATTACAACTAAAACACAGTCCCCAGGGGGCACTTCCCTGTCTCCATTAACTGGAGGAAACAAGACACACCTTCCATGTGACCTCAGAAACTGCTTTCTGTCGTGCCATACAGACCTGAGGTAGGCATGGATGCAAAAACCATCCCTAGGCTGCTGCTCTATCTTATAAAACTGCAGCAGTTAATGCATGTCAGCTCTGGGACACGGAGATGTAAAATGCATTGCAATGCTTTAGAAGATTCCACCAGAACTCTTGTCTAATCCAAAGGTCATGTACTGTTGTGATGTGTCTTGAAATAAGAGAAGTAATCCTTCTTAACAGGTTGAAAGCAGCACTGCATGCTGATAGGGATACACTTCCCTGTTTATATTGTGGATTGTTTCCTACCACTGCCAAACTAGAGCTCTGTTTTGTGGAAATGCTGCACGAGCACTTAAAGCACTTTGTCTCTTGCTTTCAGCTGGGGCTGATATCATCTTGTGAGGGGTTCTCAGAAGTCTGTAGGAGCAATTTTCAATGGGACAGCAGGTCTCTGTTCCTCTGGATTATAAATTGTGTCTTTAGGTTGATTTTCATATTCAGAGTTTTATTACTGAAAAAGTCAGTATTTTATCAGGTAGCTGTCTGCATCTCAATTTTGAGGACAACTAATGTCCTCTGAAGTACTGAGCACTCATGATTCCTAGGCTTCTGGCAGCTCAGTTCTGAGTTTCAATTTATATACTTAACTATTATATCCAGCAATTGTTATGCAAGCCATGAAATATTTTTTAAGACAGCTCTTCTGTTAACAATAGGTCAAGTTAAGTTGCAGTGCTTTTTACATCATGTATTTTTATTAAGAACTTTTGATAAATCCTAAACAATGGGAAGGACAGGAACATCTTCCATCCCTTCCATGATCATCACCACACTATCAGGCTTATGAGTAGACTAGAGGGGAATTCTACACCTTGACTTCTGCAGGCCACAGGATTCCACTACTTGTAGCAGGACTGAGCAAGATCCTCAGGCTAGGCCAAGCTACAGAAAACTACAGAAAGCTTTCTTCTCACCTAAAGAAAACATTAAAAATGTACCAACTAAATTACTCTTGCAGAATGACGCCCAGCTCTAATCAGCAGAAGAGAGCAAAACAACAGGAAGAACCAGGAAAAGCCTGAGAAGGATTCTCCAAAGGTTTGAAATCTGCCCTTATATAACTTGTTGAAGTCACCAAATATGAACCTGGGCCAGCAAACTCATTCAATTTTTTAGTCTATAAATAGTTTCCTCTCTCCAGTGGCATGAGTCTAAGGTTTAATAGTGGTTTGGCAGTTTGCAGAGAAAAACCTGAGCAGCGTGCCAGTTTGCTGGGAGGGAGGAGCAGAGGGATGGTGAAACACCCTGCTTCTCATTCCCACTGCAGCCGACTGACTTAAGGTTTGGACTTAACCCGTTTGTGGCATTCAACATTCAGCATGTCTGGTTATTTGGAAAATATAGGAAAGCCCAGCTCTCGGGGGAGGCACTTCCCCAGCACCCTGTCTGCCTGCCTGACTCAGTGCTGGAGCCTCTGCTGCTCTCCCCACTGGGTTCCAGCAGCCTGACAGGAGAGTCCTGTGTTTTTATGCACATCAATTTCTGCATAGCTTTTAAGGTGGGGGAAAAGCACGCAAAATGTTTGGGTTTGTTTGAGGTTTTTTTAATGATTACCCCTTACAATTTGCTTTCCCAGCTCAGTTCTGCATTGCTAACTGGAAATGCAGACTTAAAGGAGGCAGTACTAGAACTAAAGAAACCAGACAGGAAAGAGAAAACAATGGCTTGCATAAAAATCAATCTCCTTGACAGAAATGGATAACCAGACTGAGAAGGATGAAGAGGGATCCCTGAACTCCAGCCCCCTCTTTGGGAGGCTACTTTGGGAAGGCTGGGGAGAGGGGGGCAAGCCAAACTTTGAGTGTAGGAGCCCCATAGGAAGGGAGGGAACTGGGAGCTGCAGGGGTGTGTCAGTGGGGAGCTGGAGACAGGGGGAGCCGGCTGCGAGCTCCCACGCCCCCGAGGATGAGCAAATACAACTTGCTTGGTCTGGGAACAGAGAGGATACATGTAGGTAAGGGAATGTGCTGGGAGATGTGTGTGTGCCTGAGGCATTACACCTTGGCCACGTGTCACTTCAGTTTTTGTTGGGGATGAATAAAAGGGGTTTCTAGGGGGGAAGTTGCAAATTCATAGCATTTGGCTGGTGAAAAGCAAACCTTTTTCTGAGAGAGCTGAAGTAGCTGTAGTTGGTCACAGCTTAATGTGAGCCTTGGCAACCCCCCCAGGAGAGGGACACAAGTCCCTTTGCTCACTGAGCATCCCTACTACTCCAGGAAGGAGGACACTGTCTGGGGCACAGCAGTCATGACAGGAGAAAATTCTCATTTGTTGTTTACTGTTGTTAATCTTCAGTTCAAAAATCATACAAACACATCAGAGTCATCCCTGCCTCTGCTGTGGATTCTCCACTTGGAGGAGGCTCCAGAGGGAGGTCCCTGGAGGGCAGCTCAAGCTGCAGACCTGCTTTGTGTTACTGACAACCCTGTGTGCAAAACAAGTACACCCAGAGCTCTGTGCCCCCGCCTGACCCCAAAGCTCCTCCAAAGTTCATACTGTGTGTTCTCTTGTGCAACAGAGAGCTGTTTGCAGGCCTGATGCTCCTTCCCACCATCCCAGCAGCTAGCCCTTTCTTCTCAGAAATGTGCCCACCTCAAACAAGAAAGGGAGGAATAACCTGTCCAGTATACACCTAAGACGATCAAATTAGGAGAAGGAAATGTGTTATATTGGTTTGGCACAGTCTGGTTTTAGGTAGCAGGGGGGGCACAGAGATGGCTCCTGTGAGGCAGCTGCTGGAAGCTCCCACCATGTCTGGCAGAGCCAATGGCTGATGGCTCTGAAGATGGACACGCTGCTGGCCAAAACTGGGCCAGTGAGAGAGGCTGGTAACGCCTCTGTGATGACATATTTAAGAAGAAAATCAAAACAAAGTCACAAGATTTTGGATTCTAGTCAGAGAAGAGGAGGAGGTGAGAACATGTGAGGGAAAACAACATGGATTCACCAAAGTCAGTGGAGAAGGAGGGGCAGGAGGTGCTCCAGGTGCCGGAGCCGAGGTTCCTCTGCAGGCTGTGGTGCAGACCAGGGTGAAGCAGCTGTGCCCCTGCAGCCCCTGGGGATCCACGGGGGATGCAGAGATCCACCCGCAGCCCGTGGGGATCCACGGGGGATGCAGAGATCCACCCGCAGCCCCGGGGGAGGTGCCCGTGCCGGGGCGGGTGGATGCCTGGAGGAGGCTGGGATCCAGTGGGAGACCCGGTGCAGAGAGAGGGCCCCGCTCCCAGGCTGGAGCAGCCTGGCCTTGGAGCACTGCACCCCATGGACAGAGAGAGCCCCGGCACAGCAGTTTTGGGAGCGCTGTGTGCCCTGGGAGGGGCTCACGCTGCAGCAGGGGCGGTGTGGCTGCTGCTCTGAGAGGGGACCCACATCGGAGAGGTTCACGGAGAGCTGTCACCCGTGGGAGGGACCCCACGGCCCCAGAGGGGAAGGACTCCTCTCCCTGAGCAGTGGAAGGAAATCTCAGTGATGAACTGACCAAACCCCCATGTTCTGTGTCCCTGCGCTGTCGGTGGGAAGCAGGGAGGGGCTGGGGGGTGGAAGGTGTTCTGAGGGCTTATTTTACTTCTCATTATCCTCCTCTGATTCTTTTAGCGATAAATTCACTTTGCAACTTAAGTTGAGCCTGTTTCACCCTTGAAGTGTTTTCCCCGGTCCTTATCTCACTCATGAAGCCTTAGTTAACTTTTTTTTCCTTTTCTCTCCTCTGCCCAGCTGTGGCAGGGGAGGGTGAGCAAGCAGCTCTCGTGGGTGCCTGGCATTGGGCCAGTGTCAAACCATACCACCTCTCAAGGATCTCCTGTGCTTGTGGCCTACTATCTCACCTCTCCTTAGGAGTTGCTTCTACTTCAGGGAAGGGCTTCATCATGGTCATCTGGTGCTCAGGTCTCCGTCCATGTTGTGGAAGTAGGATTCATTGGCATCCCAGCTGGCCTAGGTCTTGTTCTGCTGCCCCTCGCCTGCCACAGATGTTTTGTGTGCCCCAAATAATGTATGAGGCTGGGCAGGAAGAAAAGATCTCCAAAGACAGCATCTTGAAATGCCAGGGTACAGTTCTTGGCCAGTCACTTCCACATTACACAGAAAGTGGGAGTTCTGTTCTTAAATACCTTGAGTGAGGTGTTTGCAATTCATAAAGCTTTCTGAGATTCTTCACCACTTGCCCTTTCACGCTTTTGTTCATTGTGCAGAAAAGAACTTAATTTTTAGGAAGACAAGGTTAACAAATGTATTAAATATTTCATCAAGGAAAGTGTTTTACCAGGCACTTCAGGTTTCATGTGCTATTTACTTTTGATAGCTTAGGTGAAAAGTGTTTCTCAAGGGAAAATGTGATCTTCTTATGCCAAGACAAAATGTTTCTCAGCCCAAGTCATTACATTTATCTCTCCATGACCCTGATCAGAAGAGTAGTGACTAGTGACTAGTTCGTAAATTGATGTTTATATCAGCAGCCTGATGAAAGACTAGAGCCCACAGGCTTTAAATATTGAGCATGACACTATTTTTCAGAAGTTGTGCTGTTAATACTGATATCGTGGTCATTTTTGTATGCAACTTATTAAAAGTTATCATATGCTCTGTCCCCTGCATGTGGAATGACACCTGGTCCAAACAAAGGCAGTGCTGTACTTCACAAACATTTGGGGTTAGATCCTAATTTGGAGTAATCTGTGTTTGATAGCTTCACCTCATTATGTCTGTATTTGATAGATTTTTATGGCAGTTAATGGTGGGCTGTGTTTAGACATTTGCATATGAATTAATGTTAAGCTATTTACATACAGAGCACAGTACTAGGGAATACAGTCTGCTCTTTAGTTTGACTTCTGTCAGACTTTTTTAGTCTGATAAAATGCCAGTGAGCTAGTAGGTGTGATGCAATGTACCTGTGATCAGGGATGGCTGAATCAGGGATTGAAAATGAGCTGTCAGGGAAGATGTCATGAAAGCAGGCTCAGCCTACAGTGCCAGCTCATCTAACCTTTGGCTGCAGGGGGAAAAGGGAGGAACACATTCTCTCTTCTCCCATGGTTTGATATCTAAAATGACTGTATTAGCACCTGAAAAAATGAGAAATAAAAGCAATCTGTTTCTGTATTCCTTTTCTGCCATAAATCAAATGGTATTTTGGGAGGATTACAGTCCTACAGATTAAGTGGTTTGACATAAAATAATTTTGTTGCAAGTTGTGAAGTGAAAAATGCAGAAAGGAAATTTTTGTTCCTTCTTCTTTACCAAAAATTGTTGTCCTCCTTCTTGGCTGTACAGAGAGGATAATTCAGACACAATGGGCTTGTTTTCCTCCTAAAGGCAGCAGTACAAATCAGTAATTCTACCAGGGTCAGGACTCATCTGCATGGGAAGTCAGACTGCTGTAATTATAGCTGTATTGCTTCAGTTATGCCATATAATCTCTCTCGTATCCTTTTATTACAGGATAAAGAGTGGCTTTTTCTCAGCTTAGTTTAAACTACCTCTTCTGATGTTAAGAAACATCAACTGTGTTGAAAATGGCCATGGTTCATATTGGAAGATAAACACTCACATGGGGAATTAAGTTGCCAGCATGATTAATTAAATTCACACCTTCCTTTATGGTGGTGTAATTCCTGTTTTCTGTGGTTAATGTCAAGTTCAAGGCAGTGTTAATCCTTCTTGCAGCTTTTCTAAACTTCTGTTTAGAGCCTGCTGCTAATGAGCTGCCCAAACAGAAAACCTGATTTCTGACATTTTAACAAGAAGGTGCTTTCTGCTGCTGCAATGGGGCTGGGCAAAGCCAGAAGTCAGTGGTGTAATCCTGTCTGTGAGACCTCAAAGCAGTGGAGAGTATCCACTAAACATTATTGTTCCCACTTTTACATCCTTGTTTATTTGTGCTTGGTTGAAAAAATGAGAACTTGGCCCCACTGATGCTAATGGCAGAAACTGGAGAGGGTTGGAGTGGGAGAGGGTTTTGCCCAGAGAGCACACAGCATTTCTCCAGGAGTTATCTTTGTCTGGTCCCCAGCCCTGTGTTCACTGCATCAAGCAATGGTTTTAATCTAAAACAATAAGTGAATTCTGTAACTCTTCCCCCATGAGACTGGTTAGTTTTATCATCTCCAACAGGATGTAGCCATATGCACAGAAACTTGCTCATGTCTCTGCATGAAGGTTGAGCTTGGGCTGGTAATAAGGACTGACTTTTAGCCCTGGGGACATTTCTCCTGGTTGTTTGTCATGACCTGCTACACCTCAGAAACCAGAATGATCCCCCTTCCATTTCTCAATCCGACTGGAAAAAAGATGCAATATTGTCAAATATTACAGTCAGCAGTTTCGATGCCAGAAGGGCTGTTCTTAAGCAAATTCCCCTTGGCTGGCAGCATGCTATGCATTGTGCCATTGGTGGTGACCTGCCCTGGGGACAGAGCCCACACTGGCCTTTGGCAGTGCTTGGATATCAGGTAAGTTGATGCCTTTTTATTCTATTTAAAGGCAAACTGAAATAGAATGGGTACTCCTTATGTGATTATTAAATATACACATTCCTGGTTTTATTCCATCAAGAAGATTAAATCCTTTGGTTTTACTTTAGTGAATGTGAACCTTTGAAAACCTAGGTTACAAAGAAGTGCAAATTGTCTTTTAGAGGCACTGAAAACATTGTGAGTTAAGACAGACCAAGAAATAGTTTCTGCCTCACAACTTGATTATATGAAGATTCCACAGCTAAAATCTGAGGTCAGAAATCTGCCTCCTTCATCCTAGGGTTCTGGTAGGTTTAAATCATTGATAAGATGATGCCCATCACTGATCAGAAGAGCTGTCTTTGTTACCTGTAATTATCTTTTTAAGGAAAAGTGTGTTAAATTATCCTGTCACTAAGCCCCTTTTGACCAGTGCCTTTCTATGTGTTAAAAAAGTGTTAAAACCTGAATCCTGCTTTCTTCATAAGAAAGTGCACCAAAATCCCCTTCTGCTTGCTTTGGCAAAGGACAACACATGGCACCTGTGCAGGGATGATCCCAGCTTAGGAACAGTGGATCTCAGCTCAGTGGGGTGCTGACATACAAAGTCAGGGTGGGATCAGGCTTGGGTTTTGTATCTCTCCTGACACAGCTTCTTTCACCTGAAGGTGAGGCAAGCTGAAGCGTATTCCTTGCATCACTCCCAAAGAACAGCTCCACATTTCTGTGTGATGGCTACAGAGTCATTTCCCATACAAGAAGACAGCTTGCATCCAGACCAGAATGGTTACAGAGATCAGACTTACCCCTCTTTCTCAGCCTCCTTAATACCTCATAACTCTGCAAACAGAGCCCAAAGGTCTTGCTGCGTGACAGCTGATCTGTAAACTCAATGATGAATATTTTTGGTGCAATATGGGCTCTTTCTTTAGCAGCTATTTTTCAGGGACTAGCCCAACATTGTGCAAGTCTACTGCTCTACAAGTCCCTAGGAGTATGTCCCTTGTGCTCCAAACTAGGGTGAACTTCTTTGCCCCCGTGTTCACCGATAACAGCACACAGCAGGGAGGGGGAAGATGCACACCTGAAGCATGAATATGCTGCACTCTTCCTGGAGAGAAAGAAGAGCATCACAGCTGATAAAAGTCGATCACCTCAGTTTGTTGCTACCTGGATGGATGATGTACAGGCAGGTACAATAATGTACCTTTGTCTACAGTTTGTGTCCATTCCTTTTCCCCTCCATGCTAGACCTGCTTCCTCAATACTTTGAATTAATTTTACTGACCTGATAAGCTTGGCATGCAAAGGTGATACTGCTGCTCTGAGTCACTCCATGGGATGAGGTAATGCTCCTGCTGGCTTCCCCACGCGCTGGGGCGGCGGCTGCTCTGCCCTGTATGAGTGGTGATCCAGAGACAGTGCAGCTGAGCATGGGGGCTGTGCCTCCTCCCAGACCTCCCTCCTGCAGGAGGCTACTGCACTCTCCTATTCTCCTTTAAATTGATTAACCCCATTTCTTTAGGCTTTCCTTATGCTTTCTTCTCTGTACATCCTGCAGGCCACGGCCCAGCTCTGCTGGTTAATGGGGGCATGGATTAGTAAATCCAGGTTTTCTTCTTGCACTGCATGTCAACATCTCCCCGTGTAACAGTTCCTCCCTGCCCTCTCCCAGGCTTTAAGCTTCCACCACACACTATTGTGCAAGTTTAGGCCAGCAGCAGCTGCAGGTGTCACATTTCACTGAATGTCCCTTTTCTCTTGGAGGCCAGGCCATGCTGCCTCTGTTTCCTGTGATGAGCACTTGCCTCCTTCTGCCTATGGCTGCATCCCTCTGCATCATTCTGGATTGCTCTGCATCTTTCTGCATCCCTCTGTGTCCCTCTGTCTGGCACATCTGGGTGGCCAGAGCAAGGTGTCCAGCCAGTGAGCAGGCTCCCACTCCACCTGCTCCTTTCATTGGGAAACAGTCAAATCTGAGGGAGCAAGGCTTGCTCCCTCAGATCAAGAGCTGTGTCTGCTCTGTTTGCTCAGAGGCCATTCACACTGTGTGCCCTAATATGTATTTTTAATTATGTTGCTCCTGGCTCAAGTGCCATTTACCTGGAACAGGCAGGTTTTCCTCCAGTGCAACAGTGAATTTACAGCCCTGCTAGTGCTGGCACAGAGAGGATGAATTTGGGGGCATGCCCAGGTGGTCAGACAGTCCACCACAGCATTGATTTTTATTTGTTTTTTAAGTGTACATTTTATATCATACCATGTCATATATTTTAAAAAATATATTGATACTCTATATTACTCCCAGCCCTCTTTCCCTCTTGCTGGGATCCATCCTCCCTGTCAGGATGCAGCCCCAGGAATAGGAGTGTGGGATAGGGGTATCCCTGTCCAGGGACCACAGAACACACCAGGGACCTCATGGCTAATCAATTCTTATCTGCTCTCCCAAAGCTGACAAAAGCAGGCATAAACCTATAACAGGAGCACAAACTTGGCATTACCAGATCCTATTAGTTCTATATCAAAGCAATTACGTGTTGGTGTCAGATCTAGATTTCATACATACCAAGGATTATCTCTTACTGCACAAGTCTGGTGCTGATGGTGGCAGAACTGCAGCCATGAGTTCTCATATAGCTCCCCTAGCACTGATGGCTACAGGAGATAGTGCCCATGCTGTTCTGTGATACGAAGGTAAATCAAAAGAAGGATGTCACTTTTGGCATCTCGGGGGGCTGAATGAGTTTTTCACAATAATATAATTGTTTAGGTTGGAAAAGACCTTTAAGATCAGATGTTAGCACAGCACTGCCAAGTCCACCACTAAACCATGTCCCCAAGCATCACATCTAGACATCTTTCAAGTCCCTTCCAGGATGGTGACTCAACCACTTCCCTGGACAGCCTGTTCCAATGCTTGACCATGATTTCAATGAAGAAATTTTTACTAATATCCAATCTAAACCTCCTCTGGCACAACTTAAAGCCATTCCCCCTTAAAAAATTTCCCATCACTGTGAACAATAATTATCATTGTGAGCACTGCCAATATTGCATCCCTCATGTTCAGCTGCTGTTTGCCACCACTACTTTTAAAAGAGATCAATATGACACCAGTCTGTGAGGATGCAAGTTCCCATAGACCTAAGTCTTCCAGCCCATAAACAACCCAGGAGTTTTTTGAGGATAGTATATCTTTGAATGAAGTAGGAAGTATCCTGAGTTCATGGAAGATGCAGCGATGAGGGCATGAGTGGTCTACAATATACCTGCACTATTCAGAAATCATTGCTAGATTTTACCAAACGGCTAAAGAAGCTTAGGCAACACTCACTGGCCTCTAAACCTCTGATTTAGGTGGAGAAATGTACTGGAAAGGCTTTGAAATTGTATATCTAGCTGTATAATAGAAACACCCACATCCAGTGGTACTTGCTTGTCTGAAGTCTTCAGATTTCTTATGCATGCTGTGACATTTCCCCTCCACTTAACGGCATTAATCCTACGCTGAGATTGCCTTGGCTTGTTGCTGGGATGCTCTCCTGCCCAGCCTTTTGCTACAGTTGAGCAAATGAATACTTTGTGGCATACAGAACTTGTCATTTGGGTATTATTTTTGCAATGTGTTTTTTCCTTAAATTCCAACACCACTTTTCTCTCTCTCCCTCTCTTTTGTGTGTTACTTTCTGAGTAGCGTGAGCCCATCTGCATTTAGTTGAATGAGTGGGAACTGTGGGCACGCAACAGTACATGATCCCTTCTATTACATAATTAAATTGCCATAATGTATATGACTTAGGAATATGTCTGAACAAGTTGCTGTGAATCATACATTTTTCAGCCTGAAACTGCCCTATTTAGCTTTCGTTAATCATTTCACTGCTCCTACATTTCAAAGTAAACTTTCCTTTGCTTCAACTCCAAAGGCAAAAGGATGGGAAGAGTGAAACACATTTCCATCTCAGTTATTCTAGTGCAATATGAACATAAGGTAAATTACACCATGTGCAGTTGAGATCAGAATCTGGCACAGAGTCTCTGCGTCCTGTGATAAGAAGTTTCTGCAGTCCTGACCTACTGAACTATCAGTAACAGCAAGCAAGTAGGTGGGTAATTGTAGTTCAATATTTGGGCCCAGATTTGCAGGGCAAGTTTTTAAAAACTAAAAAAACATTTAAATTTTGAATCAGTTGTCTTCTTTCCCTACCAGTTGCGACTTGATCAAAATTTAAAAAAAAACCAACAAAAACCAAAAACTGTTCTGTCGTTAGTAGGATCCTGCTTTAAGCAAGATACATCTTGTCTTTATCAGAAGCTCTGTCTGATTAGAGAGAGGATCCTGCCAAAAACATGGGAGAGATTTGGCTAGGACTAAATGTAAGAAGTCAGTGGTAAAGGGAGAAAAGTCCAATGTCTGCATATTTACTCTGTGTCAGACTTTGTCTTCACTGGAGTGACTTTAGCTTTCACTATGCAGCTCAGAGCAGAGCTTGGCACTGGAGTGCCTGAGCTTTTATAATCTGGTTCGAGTGAGTACACACTGAGTAGACAGGGCAGCTGAATCAGTGTGTCTGGGGAGCAGAAGTGTGAGTCAAAAGCCACATAGACTCGATTAAAGAAATCCATTTGGTTCAGAGAGCCCTGCCGCAGCTCCCGCATCCTCCTGCAGCAGGGCGGATGGGCTCGTGTGCTTGTCCAGCTGGGGACCTGCCTGCCCTGGCTCCAGCACATTTCCGGACAGAGCCTCGTGTCTGGAGGCTGCTACCAGCCAGGACATCTCTCGGTGGGATCACCTGCCCTGTGGATCTCAGTGGGGTCTCGCTGCTTCTCCCCACACCGAGCAGTATCAACAGGCAACCTGCGTTTCAGACTGGAGTCTGCTATACTGGGGGTTTTGGTGATCCACATTCCTTCCTTTGTTTCTGCCTTATTTCTGTTGTGTCAACCGCAGCACAGCGGGGACATTTATTACCATACGGAGTTTTATAGCGAATGAGTAAGCGAACCTCTGCAATGTCTTTTAGAGCCAGGCTTGCAAAATCTCGGGTGTAGCGAAGGATCTGACTGCCGAGCGAAGGAACCACTGCGAGCAGCCGGGCCCTGCTTGGGGGGAGGTAGCGAGCGCACGTATTCCGGTGAGAATTCAATGCTCCGTGGTGTGCAAGAAGTGCTCGCTGCACTGCTCGCACGGGTGCAGCCTCTTTCTCCCCACTGCAGCGCAGACTGCGTGGAATGAATAGCCAGTGCCATGCTGTGGAATGAATAGCCAGTGCCATGCTGTGGCAGCTCGGGAGGGGAGGGGAACCTTTGTTATGCAGATTAAAGCACTTGCATTCCTACAGGCAGAGACTTTCTTGGCACAGTCTAGGATCTTTCTGTAGCTTTTCTTCTTTCATTAGAAGGTTCACCAAGGTTATCCCTATTCCTTGTTAATACAGGTGTCTGGAATGAGATTGCATTTAATTCAGAGTCTACTCACATTAACTGCACAGTGGTTCTATTTATAAAGATGTACAGAGAGCACGATTAGAAAAATATAGGTGGGGTGACAAAGATTAATACCCTTTGCTCTCAGTGGTTATGATGTTTTCCTTTTGCACTGCACAGGAATCCCAGGGTTTCCCAAGGCACTTGTTAATGGTAGATACCCCTGACTTTCAGACTGTCTTTACTGGGTAATAAAACCACAGAATGTTCTTACCTGGTGTAGTGAATTTAAGTGGTCCGTTTTACACCTGTGTGTAAAATGTTACTGGTGATAAGGCAGGATTGTACCCTGAGACAGTTAATGGAAGGAAATCCCTGCTGGAAGCTGGTCAGAATATGATCCTTCAGGTTGGTGGCACAAGCAGGAGAAGAAGCCTGGAGTTCTGCCCTTCTTCCCAGTTCCATTATCTGCCCATGTACCAGCTCTGTTCCTCACTCTCCTGCTGCAGTACTGATGGCTTAGACAGTTACTCCACAGAACAGTGTTCCTTGGAAATTCTAACACAATAAAATATTGGAGGATTGTCTGAGTGGTTTCTTATGTGCAGCATTTTCAAGCTATCTGATAAAGAAAAGAGTTCTTGATGTAATTTCAATGTACACAAAATCACACAGACCACTGTAATAAAATAATACCATGGACCCTTTATGAATAACATTCATATGCATCAGCAAAGCCCACAACACCCTACTTGAGCATAAGAATCTCTTACAGGGCTGTCATTGTGGGTGTAAAAACAAAGAAAGTTACTAAAAAACAAAGAAAATGACTGATGCTTATTCTTGGAAAATATTATTGAAATATTTTTATTAATATTTTCTGATAACTTCCAGTGAAAATTATGCAAATACTTGTCAAGGAGTTCTCCAGATATCCTTGTTCATGAACTTAAAAAACAGAGGTTGCTTTGCTTTGATTCCCAATGCAGACTTTTCACCCTGATGGGCCAGATACCAGATTTCTAGATTTTGCCTAAACCCCTTTTTCTTAGGAAATCCACTAATTTCCATCTTTTACTCATCACTCTGAGTTACCCCTCATTTTAGAGCAAGAAGTACTGATCAAAGAAGTCATGCTTTACTTTTTACAGAGATGAAGAACCACTCAACAATGTCACAGGTTCTTTATTGTAGGGCAAAACACTCTCTTTAAAGGATGATACTTCTGGATTTATCATGTTCCTTACAGTTTCTGAGCAGTTCAGGAAGGGAATAAATGAAGAGGAACTTCAGAAACAATGAGCTTTAATTTTTTTTCCTACTATATATTTTTCAGGTTTTAAGAGCATTTAATTGCGTACTGAAAAAGGATTGGAACACAATGTGCAAGTAAGGGCATTTAAAAAATTATGGCATCACTTTGAATGCCACATTCTAAAGTCAGATAGTTGCTCTCAAATGGAGCACATGAATTCTGTAGTCTCTAAGCAGCCAGGGATCCCTGTATTAGAAAATTGGTTCACATCATTGTCAGCTCCAAATCTCTTCTCAGAAAACTGAAGTGAAAATTAATCTCATTCAGAAAGCATTTGTAGTCAACAGTTTATTCTAGTTAAATGTTTCCTTAATTATTTCAAAGTATATCTTTCTATTCTTATCACTACTGATCAGCCAAAACAAATCAATTTGTGTTTTAAATTGAACAACTTCTCATTGAATTGAATTAGTTTTTAGCCAGACTCTCATTTCTAATTCCCAATACAGCTAAAACACCTGCCTTGTAGAAGACAATAGTTTCTTTTGCTTAATATGCACAAATGTCCTGGAATACAAGAGAATAAGGATTTGGAGGGACTTACCTAGTAGGTTCAAGTACTACCGGGTGTTTGTGTTGGTTTTGTTTTGTTTTGTTTTGTTTTAATAATGGAAAGAAAAGTAAGCCAAGGGAACACTTTTTTATATTAAAGGTAGGGTATCTAATCCAAATGATGTCATGAAATGAAGAGCTTTTTCCTCTGCATTTGGTGAGCTTTGGACCAAATGCCAGGCTTGCAAAATGCAGCATTTTGTGATGGCAGTCTCAGCGCCACTGCCTGATTTGGGGCTGGAGATGCTGCCCAGATCAGCAACTCAAGGTGTGCTGCTGACAATCTCTCTCTGGATGGGAATCATGGTCCTGGTTGCCTTTCCAGGCTGTAGCTGGGAACCGCTGGGTTGGGTTGGGAGACCTCTGGTAAGGGTGGGCATCTTTCCCTGGTGGGACAGGTGCCTGCAGTGTGATGGAGCAGAGGGCTGAGGCAGGCAGGGGAGCCTGCTGGTGCTCCAGGGGTGCCACCATAAGGACATGGGCATCCCTGGCAGGAATCCTCACACAGCAGGTCTGAGAATGACAAAAGGGATAGTCATGCCATTTCACAAGGTTTCAAAGGCATGTTCTTTCACACAGATTTTTAATAATGTAATTTCCTTACTTGCAACTGACTTGTTAACAGCCACAAACATGAGTTTTGTGCTGCTGAAAGACAGCCTGGTGACTGAAGTTATTGCTTCTGCTTCAGGGAATGATCAGCAAACCCCTACCCCATGCAGTGCTGGCAGCCTGCCTCCTCTCTGGCCAGCAGGATCACTATCTCTCAGGTGTGAGACTGGGTTACTTGGAAAGAGTGTGGGACTCTTCAGAGTCTCATCTCTCCCCAGCTTTATTGCACAGGCAGTGGTCTGGAAAGATTGTTAATGCTGACTGAATGTGCTGGGATTGCTGTGGCCACTCTGCAGGCTCTGAGGCTTGTCTGCACCACGCTGGGATGTTGAGGTCCTTGCTATGCACTCTGCTGCCCTTTCTAAGGTGAAGCTTGTTACTTGGAAAAGGAAATTTATTAAACCTAAAGCTGATCAAAGCTCCCACTCCCCATACTGTGAATATTAAGACACACTCAGTCCATGATGGGTTGTCTCCTGCAGACTGCACACTTAAAGGCAAGCAACAGATGCACAGCTTTCACCCAGCTCTGAAGAGCATAACCTAAAAAAGACTTATGAATAGTTGTGAACGAGCACAGGAATGCCAGGTGTGGGTATGACTGGGTCCTGCCTCTACTCAGAACTGGGACTTTTGGTGAAATGCATCCATGAGCAAAGATGGGTCACCTACAGGCTCACCTGCAAATCTGGGCATTTCTTGAGGGTAAATAATGGAGTGAATCCCCAGAGAGACCTGAACATTTGGTCTGACCTCTAGACAGAACTCATGAAACATTTATAAATTCCCTTTCTTTCTGAAGGGCCATGGCTTCCTCTACAGCAAAGCCCTTCCCTCTGCATCTTGCCCCATCGGTTCCCATGCTCCAGCTGGGGCTGTGGGCTCTTGGCTCTCTTTTAGCATTTCAGTTATTTTATCTGCTCAGTGAGCAGACGCGTGATGTCTGCCTCTCCTTGCTTATCCAAGCCCATGAACTGTGCATGAAGAGGGAGAGCTGGACGGAGAGGCCGGACAGCCGGTCTGTTAGCAGGGAGCCCTCCAAAGCCTACCCGGGAGGAGGTGGCTCTGCCCCACCACGGCCAAGGAAGACAGGACACGTGTGAGCCTGCACAGCAATGCTCAGAGGCCTGAAGTCCCTTGGTGTTTGTGTTTCAGGATGACTAAGGAAATGCAAGCTGTGATTAAACCTCATGTTCAACACTGCAAAATAACGTCCTTGTACAAAATCAAAAGCAAAGACAACCTTTCTTGAGACTCTCTAGTTGTAATTATCTTTGGAACAGCAGAAAGGGAAGAAAAATCATATTGTTCTTTCCATTAATGGATGTCCTCCGTTGAAGGACATTATCACAACTGAGATTTGGCAGTGGAGGTGAGCTGAAGCTGAAAGAGCAGATGCTCAGGTGGTGTAAAATGGCTTTAGTTTAGTGGAAATCAGTGGATTTTCATTGCTTTACCCTTTATGATCTGATTCATATGCCCTGACACCTTATGTCCTGTTTCTGACTGCTAAAATAACTTTTTCTCTTAAATAACACTTTTAGGGTGTTGTAAAAGAACTTTCACTAACTTTAACAAAAAGAAAATGAAAACCTTGTGAAGTAACAGATTTAATGCTCTGGCTTATTCTAATTCAGTCCTTGGGCAGTTTGCTTTGTGAAAACATTATGACAAAATCTGGGGGAGAGGATTTTAAATAAAAATCCAGCAGGATCACATAACCAGACCCTTCTTACATGAAAAAAACCCATCACTTTCATTTTTACAAGTAATTATGTGGTACAAACTCTTCTCATTTGCCAGTATCTCTCAGCCCTGAGATAAAGGCTTACCTAATGTACTGGGTTTTTCCCAGATCACGTCTGTCACATCCCATCAGCTCCCTGAAATGCTTCCCGGCCCCTTCCCTGCCTGGTTCAGCTCCAGGCTGAGTGGAGAGGAGGTGGAAGCTCTCCAAGCCTGGCAATGCTATGCTTTGCTCGCTGCTGGGCCCTTGCTCTACGGCCATGAGATCTTCTCCCTTGGTCTTGTCATCCTGTAGATTATTCCCTTCTGTCTTGTGTTTGGTTGATGTTCTGTGTTTTTAACTCAGTATCCCAGATGAGGCTGGACTAGCTGCGGCAGCCCTCGGTGCTGCCGGTGTGGTGGGTGTCAGATCCCATCATACATAGCAGGCCCGTCCCTCTCACACTCTGTGTCTCCGCCCCAAGCACAGCTCTGCTGTCAGCTTGCTTGTGGCACCACCTTGCCCCCAGATGATCCTCACCTTCAGCAAAACTTGGCTGAGTATGATGCTGTGCCAGACCCTCACTTCAAAATGCTCATGGCAGCACTTTGAAAACATGTAAGAGAAAGTGATGAATAGATTTCATAGCCCATTTTTCCCCAAGAATCTAATAATCAAAGCTAGATATTAGGGTCTCAGCATACCTTGCACAGTCTGGAGAGAATGAAATAACACAATAATATTTCCACAAGTGCAGATATCCACTCTTGGACCAGCTGACTCCCAGAGATCCCTTCCAACCTCCACCCTTCTGTGAACCTGTGCTGGGAGTGTGGTGCTGCTGCTAGCAGGGATGCAATCACCACCTCCAGGTACCATGTGCTCACAGAGGGCTTGGCCTTCCACCAGGATGAACAATGTGACTGTGCTGAAGAGGGCACAGCCTCTGCAGCACATCTTGCGCAGAGACTTTTACTTCCTGGTCCCCTACCCCTGTCTGGAGACGTGTGGGACTGCTTTTCCCTCCCGGTGTACAGGTGGTGTCATTGCAAGCACCATGACATCATCTTCCAGGAGGAAAAAGAGGAGCAAGTCTTGCTCTTGCCATACCTGCCCAAGTGGGTTTGCTGCTGGAAAGTCTTGGGAGCTGATGCAGTGAAACTGTCAGCAACCCTTATAACAATTCTATACAGCAAAGATCACAAAGGAATTAAACCCATCAGTGGATGAAATTGTAAGGCTGGAGTAAACTGAATTTGAACACTGTCAGATTTGGTTCAATGGTGTTTTTAATTGAAGACTAAGTAAAAAAATAAATAACATTATTTCATGCAATTTCTGTCCAATAGTAAAAAAATCTTGGTTCTTGACCATGGAAAACCATCTGTCTTATACCCAGCAGGGGTTTGCACCTAAGTGATCTTTTTCTTTTTTTTTTGGTCTACTCCTGTTCTGCTTGTAGTATGAGTTATTCCTTGCCCTGGATTTCCTCTCTCTGCCTCCTAAGAGGCTGAACCAGCCACATATGTCAGGTTTCAGCAGGCAGCAGGCTGCCTGCCCAGCTACCAGATTTAATGAAAATTCTGGTTTTTCCCATCCAAGCAAACCAGTTTTCATCCCCTGTGTATGCAGGAAAGGCATGATAGTGTCTCAGGCCAAGAGCTGTCTCTTCAGTGACAGACCCCTGGCAAAGGGCTGTCAGACACAGCGGTGTATTTGTGAGTGTCCTGCCCTGCCTGGATCCTGAGGATTTACTGTGCTTGCTGTCAGCATTATGAATGTTCCCTTCATTTCTATTTCCTACCTCAGTATACTATCCTGTCACACAAAATGAGACAAGCTATTAGTACGACAACTGAACTGTAAATGGCACATATATATATATATATATGGGGGGTTTTAGGTGTACAATTAGAAACACCATAACCCTCAAACTTTTTTTTTTTTAGAAATTTTTATTTTTCTGTTTTTTCTCTTCTCCAGTCCTTAATGAAAAGGTTTCTTCCTCAGGAATTTAAGAGGTGAGGTTCAAAATTTGTAGTATTGAGTTGATTGATTTTAGCATGCCAGGTTTGCACTACTATTATTCATCTTCCTTTGTTTTTTAAGATAGAAGACCAAGAGTTGCTTTAATAAAGGATATGTCCTTGGCATGAAGATAGCCTTTACCACAAGAGACACAGTTCAGTCATAATCTTGTCCAGTCATAATCTTGTCCAGTCATAATCCAGTCCAGCCATAGCAAAACTCGGCCAGATGCCTCATAAAATTGCAGGTCAGAGGTCAGAAAGACCCACAAGAAATAAATTAAGGATACAAGAAGAGTGAGGTAGAAGAGAAGAAGGAAATAAGTAATAAAATTTTGCCAAGTTCAAGAATGTTTTCTGCTTTCTACCAGGCCCTTAAGTGGGGCAAGGATGCTGTGGGATCAGCAGGAAGGACCTCTGGAGAGCAATAGGTCCAAGCCCTGCTTGCTCAGGGTGACCCATAGCAGGTCACATGGAACTGTGTCCACTCGGGTTCTGAGTATCTCCAAGGGTGGAGACTTCACAATCTGTTCCAGTGTTCAAACCACCCTTACAGTAAGATGAGTCCTTTTAATTATGTTTAAACATAATTTCCTGTGTTTCAGTCTGTGCCCAGTGCCTCTGGTCCTGTCCCTGAGTGGCATGGAGAGGAGCCTGGCTGGGTGCTCTTTGCTCCCTCCCCATCAGGTAGTTAAATGCATTGATAAGATCCTGCTGAGCCCTCTCTTCTCCAGGCTGAACAGTCCTGCTTCAGCCTCTGCTCATGTGATGAATGCTCCAGTCCTTTCATCACCACTGTGGCCCTCTCTGGGTTTGCTGCAATGTGTCCACATCCTCCTTGTATTGGGGAGATTCTCAGCTTCCAGGTTCTGTAATAGCAGCATAGCAATTCCTCTACGTGCTGTCAATAATAAAATGGGCATTTCTTGGCAGAGTAATTTTTGAAAGAAGTTAGTTAATTGGCAAGGCCATTTTAGGCTTAAATTTAACTTTTGCATGGGAGTGACTCTAAAGGTGTCTGTGTAATGGCTGTACTGGGATACACAGCTTCACACAGATACTTCATGGATTTGCTGAAAGTACCTCTGTACATGAATAACCAAAGCACTAATAATGTGTGCAAAGGAAAGGAGGCCATTTGGAAACCTGTGTAAATTTTGATGGAGCATAGAATGGAGGATATTTTTTCCCTGGCCATGTGCTCTATCAGACTAGTCCATTTTAGTCATCCTTGAATAGACTTTGATCTTTTACAAATGTAATGATATTCAAATTATTTTGCCAGTGGTTAAGTAAATACATTCTGTCTTAGAATTTGCTTATGTTCCCAAGATAATCCATTGCTCCTGCTGCAGGAAAAGTCACCAGCTCACACAAAGTGATTTTTGCTTTCTGTGCATTTGTCTGCCAGTTCTTTCATGCACTTCAGTGTGGCCAAACACACATTTCCTGACAGCCATATGATTAATGTCTGTCTCCAGAAGTATTTATGATGCTTTTCTGATGGATGCATTAGCAAAAAATTAGTTAGTAGAAACATTAGTTGAAAACGATCAAGGTCCTTAGTGTGCCATCTAAGCATCAAAAGGTGGAAAAGGGATATGATCCACGCAATATATACCTGTCAAGGCTTTAAGAGTTCTCTTTTATTGCAAAACAAAGCATCAGCGACTGTGGTGATTCTCAGCTGAGACCTACCAGAGTAGTCCCAGAGCTCTCTCACAGTTGTGCTGTCTGTTGAACAGCATCACAGCTCTTGCATCTGGCTCACCAACCTGGTCAAAAGTCAGTCTTGTCGGTGGCCAAATGTAACAATACAAATATAGTGACATCCAAGTTCATTCCAGTATTTTTTCCCAGTACAAAAGTTAGATATGGCTGTATCTAGTAAGACTATTAAGATTTAAAGACTAGCCTCAAGGCATTTATGAACATACATGTGCAAAGAAGGTTTATTCCTGAAGAGAATCACTGTTACAATACAAAAGAGTGGCACTAAAATGTAGTCATCTCCAAAAGAAAAAAGGCATTCTCTATTGTCAGGGTTGGGAAGGAGGAACAACTTCATTATATGACCTTTTTATAGGATTATATGAATCAGCAATCCAATGTCCTTGTGGGCAAAGGTGTCTCTTCTGTGCAAATGTGTAAATGCCCCTTTTTCCACTTTTGTAATAGAAAGAAGTATTGAACTGACTTGAGTTTTCCTCTTCTTTAAAACAAGGATATGGTTATTCCATATCAATTAAGAACTTGATCTTTTCCACATATATTTTGGCTATCAAAAGCCTAGTTCAAAAGTACTGACTTCAGGTTTGTATATTCATCCAGTACCCAGTACAGAGTGATGCAGGTGTATTGTTGGGAGCCTGAGGTGCCACACCATAGAAATAATGATTGCTCATCAGAGTGCTAGTGTTGCTTTGCACAGTTAAAATAACTGTGTCAAATTAACAGCTCCTTGGTAGAGCCACTTATTTTAAGACTGTTTTTTCTTCTGTTGCAATTATGTCACTGTAGTTTAAATGACTAAACACTTTGAGACACAGGCCAAGCTTCAGAGGTGTTGCAAATTTAAGTGATGCTTGATGGATACTTTGATGAAGTCAAATGATCAGCAGTTACTGCTGATATAAATAAGAACATATATAAGAATAAAACAATATATATAAGAATAAAACAAGAATATTTCTTCATATTTGGCTTAGTGTAACATCTAAATAAATGTTCAGGATTATGTCTTGGGGACCAAATTCTTCTGGAAGGAACCAGTGAGGTTCCCTTCTCCTTTTTTACTCTCACACTTCTACTGAGCTGGTTGAGGAAACTACCAATGTCCTTGTGTCATTTTGAACTTTCCAGCTCCCACTTTATATAGCACAAAGCAATTTGTTTTCATTACAAAGGACATTAAGGTGATGTAGCTGAAATTGTTCTGTGCCCTAAATCTATATAATTTGTTGCTCTTGAGCAATTCAGCTCAGCTTCCATTAGCACAGACTGACATCAACAAACCATTTCATCTTCCAGGCCTGTCACATCAAGTATTTTTTACAGCACTGTTATAACTTCATTTCAGAAACTGACTGTGACAAAGAAAGGGCTGCATTAGACTCAGTGTCAATAGCAATCTGATTTGCTTCTCAGAAACTTCATTAGCTAAAAATAAATTAGCAAGTGACATGTGTACAGCACTGTCAGTTCTAAAACACTGAGAAATGAAGTGCTCTGACAAAGCAGTGCATGCCCCAGCAGCAGCACCCTTGTCCACCGACGATTCCTTAGCAGTGCCATGAGCATTGCTGGTCCCATTCCCTGGCTGCTTTTACCAGCTGCCAGGAGAACATTTGTGTGCAGACCGCTGTTCTCCAAAGCTGCTCATATTCCTGTCAGGTGCCTGCTTTTCAAGTGATTGAGCACACTCAGGTTTCACTGAACAGGAGGTTAAAATCCAAGGAAAGCAGCATTATGGAGTAAGATGGGTGCAGGCTTTTTTGGAGGAAGTGTGGGGAAGAGCTTCAGCAACCAACACAGAACGAGGGTTGCTGGTGGTTTCTATGGTCTGGAAGCACTGGAAAGGGCTGAGACAAAAACACCCAGTTTCTCTGTGTTTTCATTAACACAGTGCATTACTTCTATTACTTCAATGCCTCTCTGCCCATGAGACAACTCCTTTGCATTTTTTAAGCCCATTGAATGCTCATGTTGCATTGCACTGGTTGCTCCAGAGCCACTTGTAAGATACAGCTCTTAAGGCTGGTCTGCCTTGCTTGGGTCAGACCAGATTTGAATTTGACTTTCTCTAAATGCCTTGCATTTAAGAAGTCTCAGTTTGCTACCTGTTCCAGATATTTCTGCCCCACCCAAGAGTTGCTGCATTTGAAATTTTACCTATAGTGATTTTGTGTCTTAGGGATAATGGATAAAAATCTTGGAGAGGTACTAAAATTGTTCATAATATCCACAGATAACAAATCTGTCTGATGAAGAAAACAGTTTTTTGAGCTGTTAAATAGTCACTTCTTTATTGACATAAAGTTTTATTAATACTGTATATTGACAGCTTCTAATCAGAATGCCAATATGGTGCTCAGAAAGAAACCTTGCAAAAACTCTTATTATGTATTTGCAGTTATAAATCAAATATATCATCTCCTCAAAGAATTAAATATTCTCTTTGGCAGGTCTTATCTTCCATAATTACATTTCTACTCTTGTCCCTCAGTATTTTTTTTTGTTTAATATCCCAACTTGCTGTCCTTCACTTGTTGAGAGATGCTAACCTACTTGTAAATTTGCTGCTACAACAGCCCTCTCCTAGGGCTCACAACCTGCTCGAGAAGGTTTATCTGACAGACAGCACCAGCAAAGTGTCCATCCTGTCTTTTCCTTGTCACCTGTCCTGCCATCTAGGGCCTTTTCTTCTAGATACCTCATTTTCTTTAGCTTATTTTAGATACTTTCTTTTCTTAGCATTCTCCATTTTATAATACTGGATTTTGACACCACAGAAGGCATGAAATCAGGCAGAGTAAATATCTAACTGATGTCTTGTTTGCTTTGCCCACTGACATTTAAAGGGCATTTTAACTGTGGAGCCACAGCAATGGCACAAGCAACCATGGGGCAGGGGAGTATCCTTGGGGACATTGCACAGCCCCTCACCAGCATAGCAGACCAGACCCTGCTCACACTGGTTTTACTGTCATTACAGCCCATCCAAATCAATATTTCTCAGACTTGTTGAAAGCACCTCTTGTTTGGGCTCCTTTGCCTGCCCAGCACTCCTCTGAGCACAGCTTCCCCCCAGATTAGGAGCCAAACTTGGCGTGTTTCTGTTCAGAGCTGCACTAAGATGATAAATTTTAAAGTAATAACCTTCCTTAATACATAGCTTGCATTCACACACTGCAGATGCTCCAAAATCACGTCTAACGCCTGCTCACCCGATTCTCAGATAAGGCAGCAGTAGTTTGGAACAAGAAATGTCTCTCATTTCTGTGTGAAGTGTCTGTACTGACAACTACCTTAATCTTCCAGCAGATGCTCAGCACACCCACAGTGAGGATGAAATGTTTGTACCTGCAGAAAGTAAAGGCTACCTGTATTTTTTCCCAGACTCTAAGAGGTCCAGAGGTTCACTGCCTTTCCTGTGTAGAGATTTGTGTTGTGCACCCTGCAGAGGAACCCTGGCAAGTGGAAGGGATGGCTGAGACTCAGCCTTGTGGCACTTTTGCACCAATCTGGGTATCATGACATATAGGAAGCCTATAAAAAGGCCTTGCACAGCAACCCTCAGTAATGATTTTACTGGTTATCCTTAAGTGCACAGAGGCTGGCATGGGGCAATTTGGCCAAAAGTGAGAAGGCATACAGAGGAGAAAGTTGCAAAGTTCTCTACAAGTTCAAATACAAGCTCAAATACCAGAAAAATACCTCTTTTCCCAAAATGTATAAAAAATCAATCTTGTCTTGTTATTATCTTCACAATTAATTACCTATACTATTCTTTTTTGTATTACTTTGTTAGCTTAATCCTCCACTTCATTAAGCACATTACAAACACTACATGCTCCCAATTTTTTGTTAAGGTCCCTGCCAGCCAGAAAGCATTAGGACCAAATCTACAGTGCTGAGAATGGATGGTTGGATGGTCAGCAGGTTGTCTCTGCCCATGTTCAGAAAGAGAGATAAAAGCTGGGCAAGCCATAGGCTGCTGTAGATCAAAAGATGTGAAGACAAACAAGAATATCATAATTTTTCACCATTGCCATAGAAATTCTCATTTTCAAGAAGCACCTGTTCTTTCTGTGACCTGGGATAGCACACCCTGGTGTCATTTAGTCCCCTGTGAGCTTGACTTACATTTCTGCTAGGTTTCACTGCTGCATTCTCACACCTCTGATGGGACTGCAGAATGATATTTAGAACTGTGAGGAAGTTAATGCCAATAAAAAATAAGGTGACCGATAGTGGGTGCTTAGAAACATCCATGAAAGTGTGAAAGCTGTAGAACTTCCCCAGGAGGCTTTGCCAAGGAACTCCTCCTATTAGGAACTCCTAATAATTCTTGATATATTCTGTCTTCCATCGACTATTTCCCTTCTCCGTTTGAACACATACAGTTGTGACATCCACCAATGTCATGGCTCAGTGAGCTCCCCAGTTTAACAACACACTCTGTGCACTTCTTGTTTTTGAATCTGCCACCAGAAAATTTTAGGTGAGGTTTCCTAGCTTATTATTATTATGAGTAGTAGTAGTAGTAGTAGTAGTAGTAGTAGTAGTAGTAGTAATGGTGTGAGAAGTTGAATCTTATTCCCTGTTAATCTACCCTATGTGCCTTGAGGTTTTATAAATCCAAACACATTCCCCATGGTTCTCTATTCCTTAGGTTGAAGATTCCATACTTCTCACAGGTTCTTTCCTGTATCACCCTTGGTTCACATCTTTGTGTTTTTCTGCTGCTACTATATTGCTTTAGGAAGAGATGCCAATGCTCACTGGAGAGATGCATGGTAAGATGCAGCAATACAGTCCTTGCAATATTTTCTTGGTTTTGTTGTCAAATTGCTTTCTATAATTTCCGAATAGTAGTATTAAAATTGGCCATTTCAAACTGATCCTGAGCTTTGAGTAGACAGTTTAACAAACCTCTCTAAGATCTCTTTCCTGAGTGGTAGGAAGCCAGTCAGAGCCCATCACTGTGTGCACGGAGTTAAAACTGTCTTTCCAGTACGCATTATTCCACATTTACCAATATCACATTTCATCTGGCTTTTTATCATCCAGCCATTTACTGCAAGGTTGTATTACAACTCTGTACAGTCAGCTTTCAGTTTTATTGCTTTGAATCAGTTCCTATCACCATCAATCTTTGTTCCTCGCTCTTTCAAATCATTTGTAAAGATGTTGTCATATGATCCATATGGTTCATATGATCTAAACTCTGGGAGAGATTCCTGTGGGACTGCTCTGGTAATCACCTTGTCCAAGAACACTGCCTGCCTAGTCCTACCTTTTATTTTCTGTCTTTTAACAGTGATTTGCTCAAGCAAGGCCCTTCCTTCTCAGGAGGCTTAGGAGGAGACAAGCTTGCAGACTTACCCAGAGTTAGTGAGCATGAGACAAAATGCACCTTGTCTGCTCTGCACAGAAGAATTCAGCTGGGTCAGCTACATGGGGTGTTACTTGTGCCTTATACCAGCCAGAAGATCACTATGGGATGAAAGAGCAAAGTGTACGAAAGATTGGTATGTAGCTTTTTGAACAAAAAGAGCTGACCATGAGGTGTTTGCACCTGCTTGCTTGGGCTCTTCTGGCCCCATTCTTCAAAACCTGTCCTAATCTAATGGCACTTGGCAGAAGATTTGCACGTACATGAAACTCCTGTTGGCTGGTTCCTGAGTATGCGTTTGACCAGCAAAGGGCCGGATACCTGCAAATCACTGGGACACTGCTGTCCCCAGTGCTGGCAGTCCTGAACAGCACACATCTTTGGTAATGAGACGGGAAAAATTTCATCAGGACAGGTTGAAGATGTTACTGGTTTATGGGTCTGCTGTGGAGAGTTTGGAAGAGCTTCCAGAAGAGCAAAGGAAAGAGGCAGTGCTGCCTGTGCCCGTGCCAGGCCAGCTCTCACAGGCACACTGGATTTCAGAGGCCATCAAACACCACTACTGGGCCACAACTCCCTGCACCCACAATATTTAACCCTCAATTTCCCTTTCCTCTTCTCCTCAAGATCCTGGGTCCCTCCTCATTCCTCACCTCTGCCATCTGTAATGCCTTAAGACTCCTACAGTGCAGCACCTCCCACGTCTCTTACTTGACCCTGAATTTGCATCTGTGGAGCCCCTCACATCCCTTGCCCCCATCACTGCAAGAGCCACCTCCATCACTTTTCAGCCAAGACAACATCCAGCTTCCCACTCACCTGCCCCTTGGGCTGTGCAGAACCAAACGGAGGCAGCTTGGCTGCTCCCTGCTGTACGGATCTACCACTCTGCCAGCCAAATGCTGTGCACATTGTCACTGGCCAAGAGCCAACCTGGGCTCCCCACAGCCTCATGGGCCACTTGGCTGCTCCTCATGGCCTCTGGAGAGGCCACACAGCTCCCACTCCCCCACAGCAGCTGTGGGACCAGGGGAGTCGCCTCACGGACCATATGCTGCACAGATTTTGTCCTACTTTCTCTCTCTGGTGCTGCATGGTCACTATCTGGGAGAGGGTTGGGCATGGCCAGGAGTTTGTATTGGATACTGATAGTCCTTCTGGCAGGGGTAGGGAAAAAATAAATTTTTAAGAGTCCCTGTGGATGTATTACCCTGAAGGGGGGATGCTAAGAAATTAAAGTAATTTCATAATATAATGCTAATAAATCCAAAAACTTTCCAGTAGAAAATAGCCCTGCTGAGACAGTATAAACTTATGCTTCTCCCCACTCCTGGCTTGTCATACATAAGAGTTCCAAAAAATTAGGTATTTTTTCTGATCTGGTTAATTTAGCCTTCTAATTCTGCAGCAGGAAGCCTATGATACCAAGACTAAAATAAACCTGGATTTTAGGGGGGGAATGCATCAAGGAATAGATGCTGTTTAATGAACAAAGCATCTTATTTACAGGTAAATATCTGCAGTAATGTAAGAGGAGGGAACTGATCCATGAGCAGACCTCTCTCCGCTTGCTGAAGTCTTTCCTAAGACAATAGGAGCTCTTTAGCATGGAGGATTTGGAAACTGCTTTAGAAATGCTTTTTGGCTGATTTCAAGTCAGTATTTACATCTCTGAAACCAGGGACCTCAGCGCAAGTGCTGACAGACAGACAGCACCCATGGGCTCTGACTCGGACTTCAGAAGATGTGCTCTGCTGTCAGGCAAGAGCAGTGATCTTTGACCAAGCTAAAAAAAAAAGGAATGTAGGGAAATAAAAAGCTTTCATTTGAGTGTTGAAGCAGAGTCAGTAAGAAAGCCAAACCTGCAGTTCAAACCCTCCAAAGGATAATTTTATATAAATATCTTTTATCAAACATGTCTTATAGCAAAAAGAATTTGGATTTGGTAGCTGAGTTTGCTTAAAGCAAACTAAATTTCCTGCTATAGGATGGTTCATGTTCCTTGGTATTTGGTACATTATTCAAGGGAGGTAGCTTTGCCTGATGACAGTGTTTCAGTGTCGAGATAGCAAGATGCCAAGCATACATAATGTTTTGAAGCTGCAGAAGGAGGGCTGTGCAGAAATGTGCTCTGCAGTCTGAGGTGTTTATTCCAAATGGTGGCAAACACGCAGGCTTGATTGCACTGACCTTCACATCTTGGCACGCCTGGTAGCCATGAAGGTTTGTGTCAGTGAGTGGGTGAACTGTTTTTCCATGCCAGACACACCACAGATGCTGTGCCATGGAGCAGCCTTGGGGAAGGAGCTGGGGATGGGCTCTCCCAGGCATGGAGTGGTTCCCTCATGAACTGACTCAAGCAGATGAAGAATTGCCACCTCAAAACTTTCACCTGCCTTTTCTTAGGGCAAGGCGGCTGCTCCCTCTCTAACACAAGCATTCTGTTAATGCAGGCTTTTAAGTGCAGCCTTGGCTTTTCATATCCTGTCTGGGAAACTACCTTGGGAATATGTAAAAGGTCCCACATTTTCATTTCTTTATGACAAGTGTTTTTTATTTTAAAGAGAAAAGAGGTCTTTGAGCATGAAAAATTTGCTCAGCAACTACCAATACCAGCCACTTCTGAGGAAGTTATGTTCTATGTAAAGCCACAGGGCAAGTGGGTGTGAATTATCCAACAGCTGCCTTGTTTTTCTGAAAGCAAAGGGTATTAACTCATGGTCAACACTGTGTGATATGCTGGCAATGACGTTACACCAAGTGCTACTTTGCATCTCCAACTTTGGCATAACTGACCACTGTTGGACATGGGCTTCTATTTCACATGGCTCATTGGCTCATGTAGGAAAGCAGTTTTGGTGTTCTTCCACAGCTTTTGATGAATATCTCACACAACTGGATCTCTGGCTACTCTCTCCACTGAAGAAGTATCCCAGCAGTTTGTTCTGCTTCATAAGCTCTAATAGTTCAATAGGATGCTACGGATTTGATTTTAACCAGAGCAAGGTCCACATGAAAACAGAGCTTGAAGAAATCTTGGAATGCTTTCTTGTCCACCTTCCTCCTCCAAAACAGAACTGTCTCTGCCTGACAAAATGCTGGCAAGTATTTCAAGACAAAAGATCATTTGGGGCCAACTGTACCCAATAAGGTTATCAGACCTGGTCTGGATATGCCATCACCCATGTGTATTTTGTGAGTACAGCTGAAGCATTTGTGTGTCACTGCAGTTGAGTACAGACACGGTTGTGAAGTGAACTTTTAAATCCTTCCTTGAGAAGCACTCTTCTAGTCGGAGCTGTTGTCCTGTGCATGAGAAGGGTGGAGGCATTCTGCAAGTGCTGTTTGATGTCCAGTGTGGCTGGCTGCTAGTTTGGTGACCAGTGAGATACTGTTCTGCCTTCCTCTTCCTAAGGCACGGGGGTCACTTTACTGTTGTATTTAGAGAAGCATATCCTATGGTGGTTAAGATATTCCAGACAGCATTTTAAAACTATTTATGCAAACATTATTTCCTGGGTCAGTGATGTTGACATGCGAATATAAATGTCCCACGGGTGTCTCTGAATGTTGTCACTGAAATGCTGAGGCTCAGACATGGTGTGACCCTTGCATCTAGGAGGTGCCAGCAGCATCTGCTGTAATGGCAGCAAAACAGCCATGAGTTTACACTATTAGGCAGGGTCTGTGTCAAATGGAGCCTGGAAACAAGATCAATTTCCAGCTCTGCTGTGTCTATCTCACCTTGGCTCCCATTTACATTGTCCTTGTCCCTTCTCATGTAAGATTAGTAATAATGCAAGTCAGCCATTAAAGGCTGGTGCCAGGGGTAAGCAAATGAAATATAAAAAACATCAAATGTAAAGCCACAAGGAAAAACTCCCTACAAATGCCGTCAATTTATCACTGCATTGCTCAGATAACAGTGGTACAAGTGGTGTTTGGTTTTCAGAGATATTCTCATGTAAGTTAAAGGAAATTCCCCAAATTGCACGTGAATTTATTTTCCATTTATCTACTTGTCTGGGTAGTGGCCCATCAATGTTCAGCTGAGTAGCACAAGAGCAACCTGCAGATAACCTTCCTACACCAGAGATCAGCTTGTTTTCAAAGTGATTGCAGACTGAAATCTGAGACAAAACATATGATTGATACTCCATGGTTTAAAGAGTCAAACTAATGCCTTATGATTCATCTATAAGTAAGTACTTGTGCTGATACAATGATGGGATTGCTTGATGACTCATGTGTGATTTAACGTGTCTGCAAAGCTAGGGTGTGTCACCCAACAAAACTTCCTACTGTGCCCATGGGTTCACTGCCTCAGCCATGCCCCCAGGCAGGTTCCCCAAACTCCTGCTGAAGAGAAGCAGAGGGGCCAGGAGGGCTCCCTTCTCCCATGCAGCCTGTCCTTTCTGAAGTCTAGACCGGCTTGATGTAAAGGGTACAGTCAGAGTTACATGTTTTCCAGTGTTTTGTTGTTGCAATTTCTCTTCTTCAACAAACAATTGCTATGGCAACCTTACTGCTCCTCAAGTCTTCTCACTTCCTATTTATTCTAAAACACAGCTACAAACTGTGACTGCTCCAAACACTGACATATTTAAGCCATTAAAATCTTCAGATGAGAAAGAGTGGGCAGGGAAATGTGATCAGCCCAGAGAATAATACGACCCTTCAAAACTTGATCTCTATGCAGATTTTATCTGAATTTTAGTCAGGAAAATGTAGTTTTCATTGGTATTATCGCTTCTGATCAAATAGGGAAGGTTCTTCTGGTCACAGTCAGCTGAGATCTGGTGGGTCTCAGCTCAGGGAGGAAGGACGCTGAGCATTTGACTTTCCTCTTGGATGTTACAGCTTGCCCAGAGTTGGGGGAGATGGATCTGCATAAATGAAAATTTTATCAAAAGGCAGTTTCGTAAACTTTTGCAAGATACAAGATGTTCATGTGTCACCTGAGGGGATGCCTAAGAGAAAGGCAAAGAGACAAAAAAAGCCCCAAACAACCCAAAAATCCAGGACAGAGCATGACCTCATGTCCCATTCCCAGCAGGTTTTGCCACCACACACACCCATCCCTCGGCACCTGCAGGTCCACCCAACTGCTGAGCTCTAATGGGACACTTTCATCCTCCCCTTATTTTTTGAAGACTTACAATGATTACTAAGAATTTAGCTTTTGTTTTCTGCAGCCTGGTTTGTTTGGGTTTTTTTTTTTTTAAGACCAATTTATATGGGAATTTGAAGGAAAGATTCACCACAATGATCTGTGAAAGGTCCTTGGAGATTCTGAATGGGCTCTGTTTTAGGGTGCCCAGTCCCATCAGGCTGTGTAAACATGGTGTCTGCTGGCTTCCTAAATGACTGGGATTAATTTTCTACATGAAATAACAATTTCTTATTGAAAAGAGTGTAACTATCGTGCTGCTGAGAGAAAGGTTTGTGTCTCCTCTGAGCAGAGCTTCCTGCCCTACGTTATCTCCTGGTACAATCTAAGTGAAGGCACTGAGAAGGGACATCCCAGACCACCTTCTGAGCTGATGTTGACTGAAAGCTCATCCCTTTCATCTTGGGCTGCCTACAAATGTCTAGATCTAAAATCAAATTCTGGGCCTGCTACACAGCGTGAATTTGGGGAAAATAACTTGAATTGTCTGGGCCTGACTGTCCAAGTACACAAAGTGAGGATAAGAGGAATTACTTGTTGGGGTTTACAAGATTCAGTGTAATCATCCTTTGAAATCTGATTTATGGGATAGAGTTCAAGCATTTACTGTTTTCTTTGGCTCAGGTCTCTCCCTGTAAAAACAGTCACAGTAATCATGCTCTAAAACTCTTTGTGTGTGAGGTTTGGTGCAAACCCTTAGAAGGAAATCAGAAGCCATGCAAGGAAAATGCAGACAACTGCCTGGGGCGGGAAGAGGCTTTCCTGCAGAGGTGAGTCAGTTCCAGGGAAGGAGGGCGGCTGTGTCCAAAAATAACAATGCAGAAAACAGGCACACACCACTACCCTGACATTGTCCACTTGAGGAAGACGTTGGGTTTCACCTGCAACTTTTTTCTCTTTATTAAGCAGGCAGGTTTCTCATCTGCACTGAATGCTACCAGATCTATGTCTGTATTCTTGGAGTCCATGTTAACCTGGTCTTTGGAAAATACCCTGGTCACATTCTTCTTTGGGTCCAGAGGCACTTCAAAGTGACCCCAAGGAGGAATTTATGTCCAATTTATATTCTGTTTCCTTATATATTTCGAAGGCGGGTTGATTAACATGCACTAGTGTTCATATTCTTGTAGCTCTCACTAATCACATTCTTGTGTTCAGGCTGATTATACCAAGCTCAGGATATTCTGGACTCTGTTACTGTTTGGATAATGCTGGTAACAAGCTTCTGTTCTTCAGTGTTCCTGCGGTGGCATTGCTACTGAAGAGCTTCTTCATCCTCTGTGACTCTCTAAGTAGTGCTAGGCATAACAGAAATATTACCCTGAATGCTTAACCCCTAGCATGTTTAAAGCAAAACCTAAACTATTTGGTGGGATTTTTTTAACTAGAGAAAAAGATCACTTTAAAATATAGACTCTTTTTGTAGAACAGGCTAACAAGATCTTCACATTCAAAAGCTGGCAGGTAAATTACCTTACGTGAAATGAAATCTAGTAATATCCATGACTGCCACTTACACAGGAGTCTGGAAGCAGAGGTGAGAACAAAATTATCCCCCCTGCAGAGAACAGGCCCTGGCATTTTACATACTTTTGTCTGTCTCAGGAAGGGAGAGAGGAAGGAAGAAGATCTTCAGACAAGAGAAGGTAGTGCCTGTCCCGCCTACAAGATGCCTAAACCCCTCATGCATCTGATAGCCTGCAGGGAGTTGGATGGCCAGCCTCCCTCCAGCATCCTCCCAGGGGCCAGGGTACCTGCCAGCCTCCCTCCAGCATCCTCCCAGGGGCCAGGGTACCTGCCAGCCTCCCTCCAGCATCCTCCCAGGGGCCAGGGTACCTGCCAGCCTCCCTCCAGCATCCTCCCAGGGGCCAGGGTACCTGCCAGCCTCCCTCCAGCATCCTCCCACGGCCCAGGACAAGATCCCAGGAAATGACATCTTCATGTGCTACAACAGTGTGGTCCAACTCATACAAATGGCAGGATACATGAGCCAGGGCCATGACATTTTTGGCCAGACTTGATCCTGGTATGTCCCATGTACTATGGTGCAGGAAGGCATGAGGTGCAGGAAGGCATGAGGGGCAGGAAGAGCTTCTGTTTCAGCTAGTTTAATTAATTACATTCTGAAGGAAACAGAGCCTTCTCCATGTTTTCTCAACCTTCTTCCTCATCCTGGCTCGTGCCAGAGTGATCCACCAGGAGCACCACTGTACCATTCAGCATCTCTCTGATCATTTATTTACAAGACAGAGTATCCACATCAGGACCAAATTTAAAGCAATCACACCTGCTTTTGTACTTAAAACACTGGTTGAACTAAGTCCCTTTTCTCCTTTACCATAAAGTAATGCTTGTTAATACTGTTAGTAGGAACATGGCACAGGCACCTCATTTATCAGACCACAGTGTCTGTTCAGCCCAACCTGCTGCTTCTACACTGTGTAGCTGCTTATGGGCAGCTATTGCTCACCTAATGCCTCATCACAGGGATTGCCCAATCTATTGCAAATGTCCGTTTAGAGAAAGACTGTATCAGATGATGCTGCCATCACAAAAGTGTAAATATATTTCATAATACATCCAAATTTTAGAAGCAGTTGAGAAAAACACACACTAAGTATTTCCAAGCATTTGTTGAGTGAAAATGTCTGTGTTTTGAGCTTTGCTGCAGATTATTTAAATAACACCCCATTTAAATAACCTATTTATTAACTGAGCACAGCTACTAATGACTTCAGTGGAAACAGGGGTGGGTTTTGATACAACTAAGAGTTTAATGTTGAAACACAAGCTCTACCTGACGAAAAAGATAAGTGCAGCTCTCTCCCCAAGACCTCTTTAAGGACTCCACTATCTGTAGGCTTGTTTTCTTGATGTTGATTTAATTTTTATTAGGCTTATCTTCTCTATGCTTTAAGAGGGCCTGACAGGAAGATTTTCTCATTTAAAAAAAGAAAAAAAATAAAACTAATGTGTTATTACTGACTTAGTTAGATGCATACGTCTTTAATACACATTTCCAGACTTCTTATCAGCTAATAATAAATGAAAAGGCTGTATACCAAGAGAAAAAAAAGGAGGTTATACATGGAAAAAACTGTATCAGTGTGGGTCCACACTAATGAACAAGGAGATGGATTTGTAGGAGCTGGAAGATGCAGGACACTGGCATCACAACACAGCCACTTGCTCCAGTGCTACTGATGTGAACCCAGTTTGTGCTGCATTCCTCAGGGCAGCCCAGTGGCTGGTGAGTGAGTGTTAAAAGGCCCAACCAACTGCAGAAGGGGCTGACTTTTGTTAGCAGGGTTGAACACTGCATGGAAAGGCCTGTGAGCACCCCTTGGGCATAGCAGACCCTGACTGTGGGTGCAAAGGGATACAGAGAATGGGCAGGGACCTCACTGCCACTCACCATCTCCCTCCCATGCTCTCACTGTCAAATGCAATCCCATCTTCAAACTCACAGGTGTTTTCTGTCCCTCTGCTTCCTCAGGGAGCCTTTTCAGACCCTGCCCACTTTAACAGGCCAGAATCACTATTTCATTTTCAGTCTGAAGCTGTTCCTGAGCAGAGGAGCCTGTTTGCTCTGGCAGAGCAACTGGTGACACCAGCTGTGTGATCCCTGAGCTTAATCACCAGCCTTATCCCTAATGTTTGCTGCACTAATGGAGATCACTACCACCCTCACTCTCCCCCAGTTTACTAGACTAAATTAAAGTTATTTTCTTCGTGTTGGCCAGGCTTTCCCTCCCAATCATTCCCTCCTCAGAGCCCAGTCTACTTTGGATTGCTGTAGGACAGTCTGTCCCTACACTGTGCAGCACTGCCTCTTCTCAAATGTCATTGTCTCCCTTCTTCCTTTCATGACAAGGTAATTCCTTAAAATATTAAATAAGTTTGGCTCTTAAACAGTAAAATCAAAGAAGCACCATTGCTTGAACTGGGAAGTTTTGCAGTCCAAGCATGGATAGAGTCAGCCCTTATGCTGTGAATCCAAATAACCTCATTGATTTCAGTAGGTTTATACTGATATAAACCTGTGACATTTCATCAAATTTACACATTGCATTTTTAAGGACAAACCTAAACTGGGATCCTCATGCACAAATTATCTGGATGTCTGTGGTTATTAAGGTAGCCTCCACCCATAAACTCTCAGAACCTCGATGCTGTAGTCAGAGTACACAGGGAGGGACAAATCACTTCTAGGCAGCAAATGGGGAATGCAACAGACAGATCAGTCACAGACAGATCTTTCTATGGCAAAAATCAGCTGAAAGGGAGAGAATACCCACAACAACGAAGAGGCCGTAACACAAACTTCTCTCATATGAGACAACCAAGAATCACAGCAAGGCTGATTTTGGTGGAGAACACAAGACAACCCTTGGGGACCTAATGTTCTCCAAGAAGTGGCTGCACTGCTTGCTTTGCACACTCATGATGCCAGCCCTTGCCTGGGGCACGGGCGTGTATGTGCACACCTGTGATGGAGCTGATAGAGTCAGAGCAGGCTGAGCTCTGCTCTGATGCTGCCCATTGCTCATCTCAGTCATGATGAACACCTTTCTTTGACTTTCACAGTCCAGCTGCATCGTGGGACCAAGTGTTGCTAGCAGAAGACAGAATAGGCCTTTCATACAGAAAAAGAAAGAAGGTGCTGTGAAACTGTGTCTCAAAGGCCATTAGCCAAATTTCTCTAAACGTGCCATTTTGGATTGTTGCAGGGTGGTTTATTGCTGCATTTAACCTAGACAGCTCTTACAAATTTCTGGAGAGCATCACAGAGCCTTCCTACCATCCAGCAGATCTGCACTCCCACCCAAATTGGTGTCACTTGCGAAGTGACTGAGGGTGCCCTCAATCCCCTCATGCAGGTAATTTATGAAGTTATTAAACAGGACTGACCTCAACACTGAGCCTGGGGAACACCAGTTGTGACCAGCCACCAGCTGAAGTAGCTGCATCCATCACCACCCTCTGGGCCTAGCCATCCAGCCAGTCTTTTAGCCAGGGAAGAGCACATCAGTCCAAGCCATAAGCAGCCAGTTTCTCCAGAAGAATGCTGTGGGAAACAATGTCCAAGGCTTTACTAAAGTCCAGGTATACCACATCCTTTCCCTTATCCATTAAGCCCTCTCTAAAGTTTCTTAAAGAAGATTTAATTTTCTTTTCCTACAGAAGTTCTAATTTTGAGCAGGTTTTCTCCCCACTTGTCAGGAAAGCACAGGCCACCAACTAGCTCAATGGCTAAAACTATTACTTCAAATTGCAGGTTCGAAAAAGGGTTATTGGAAACATGTAATCCTGATATTGTGAAACCATAAGACACACAGGGTTCTGAATATATGGGGATGGTTACACTGGAAATTTAGCAGATGTGTTATTGTGAGCCTGCTGTATTATCCGGAGAGGGTGGGAAAATAACTAAATACTTCTACTGAGTGATATCTCAAAAGCAGAGGAAGAATAAAGGCATACTACCATGGCATGAACAATTCTGAAATTAGACTTGGTTGAACTACTTATTATAAAATGTATTCGGTATGCATTCACTTCCCTTCTGGCCAGCATATAGCCCACGAATCAGCTCTAATTTTCCTTAATTGTATTCAGGAACCCTTGTTTAGTAGATTGAATACATGACGAATTTTTAGCCTCCTGGCTTTCCAGAGTGTTTGTCTCAATTACATCTGATACAAAGCCATTCCCCAGCATATTTACCTGCAATTTAGTATCTGTCCCCGGTATTTTTACAGCTAGAGCAAGAAGATAAACCTTTAATAAGTAGAAAATGTTATTCTACTAAAATCAGGGAAACACCAGGATTGCAAATGTGACATTAATACCTAGCAATTTTTTGAAATGGCTCTCAGCAGTTTTTCTCAAAATCCCTCAAACCCTCTCTACATTAAAACTACTCTACAGGAATAGTGTACATGAAATGCATAGGTTATTCATGCTGATTATTTACTTGCAAAGCCTTGACAGCAGCCAGGGAGGGAACTAGAAATACTCTGTCTTTCCAAGCCAAGAATGTGGATTTTCTTGCTGTTCATCCCCAATTCTCCCACTTTATCTCATGACTCAGCTGCCTGATGCAAGGGTTTGCAATTACAGCTTGGCTGATTAGCTCCCCAAATTGCGTGCTGTGGTTTCTAGACTTCGCATGCAATTTTGACAAATGTGTGGATTTCATAAATTCACTTTCAAGAAGCACTTTGTTGTCCTGTTTTGTGAGTTTTCCTGCTGATAAACCCTAATGACCTGAATATTTAAGCCACCTGGAAGCCAAGAGCACAAGAGCCAGCAATAGGATAGGCCAAGACTCAGCTCTCCTCTTAAAAAAAAAAAATCACTTGTTTGTTTAGCCCACGTAAGAACCTCAGTGCAGAAAAGAAGCCTCAAGCAAGCTACCTTCAAATGCTGATGAGCCCGAGACACCACTGGTCCAGCCCCCGGGTTTCCATCAGCTGGGCTCAAAGACAGCTTGCAGGGAGGTACTGCCTCCCGTCAGGGGAGCTCCACGGAGAAAGCTGTAACTAAAGAGCAGAGGAAAGTTCTTCCTGTGTGTGCCTGCAACCAAAATAATCTCTCCCGGCCCAGTCGCCTCAGCCGGAGGAAGGGCCCCGGGGATTACAGGGTCTCTGCTTCCTGTTTTTCTCTTCGCGGCCTAAATGGATTTCTGAGGTCTCCAGAGACATGGCTGAACCAGAACCTCAGACCTGAGCATCCCCAAACTTCTGACAAGCTCGGATTCAGTCTGGGATTCAGAGGTTTCAGGTCAGATGTATTTTTAACACAGTTTCTCCTGGGGAAGCTGAGCCCGCCGTCCCGCACGGCGCCACACGAGGCCTGCGGGAGCCCGCACGCCGGGTTCCCAGGGAGGAGGATGGAGCCGGGCCTGCCGAGCAGCCAGGCGGCTTTCCTCTGCCATCACGGGTTATTCTCCTCACAAACCCGGCCTGTGGAAGGCACCTCTGCCTCTGGCAAAGCCCGGTTACACTCCAGAGGTGAGCTGGGGAAACTGCAGCCCCTTGGTGCCTCCCCTTCCCAGTTGTGGGTGAAACATCAGTAACATATCTTAGCATTCGAAATTAGTAATTCTCCTTGAAAGTCTTGGTTTTGTTAAATTTCCATTAGTCTTCTCTTTATTTTTGGATGTTTGATTTAGGGGACATAATCTTTGTGAATGCAGATGTCAAAATTAGTGGTCTGAGGCATAAAATGGGACTGGAAATAGTGCAAGTCAGTGGAACCAGATCGTTTGGCCTCATGCCATAACTTTTCAGCCACAATTCATCTGATCTTCAGTTAGCCTTTTGCTCCACGTAGTCATTAAATGCTGATTGTAAAAACATGAGCTAAGAATTAAGCTCATTATAATTATCTTTGGAGCCTCATGGAAAAAGGCCACCTTGATAAATCTGTTTTTCAAGCTCTTTAGCCTGAGAAGGAGCCTTTTTTTCTCTTAGAAAACAGGGTCTGGACAGCCATTTAAAATTTATGCTATTTTATTTTATTAGTATTTTGTGGTCTGAGATGATGAGGTTGATGTCAGGTGTGTGTCCTCACTTGTCCCAGTAGCTGCCACTGGTGCAGGCTTGAACCTGAAGCCTACAAAGGGCAGTGTGGGCAACTGGGCTACCTGGGGTTTTGTCCAATCCAGTTAATGTTCTTCCATTTATGATTTTGGCCCCACATTCCCTGGAAATGTTCAATGTGATGATGCCAAATGGTGCTTGCAAGTGCTTTGGCAAGGCTGTGTGTCAAATCCAGCTTTCTAGCCAGGAGTGCTGGTGCCAGATGATGCCTGCTTGAGGTTTCCTCACACTTTTCCAATTACAGCCTTAAAGTGTGCAGGTGAGGTTTGGGCATCCCCTTGCCCCTTATGCACAGTGCCACACAGTCTTTCAGTAAGCTACAGCTGAAAAAGTATGTGCAAGTTCCTGGGTGCAGTCTTAGCAGTATTTGTGTTTTCATGGTGCTGAGATGCCTCCCCACTGAGTTCAGGGAGAAATGACTTCTGAGACGAGGGAAAGCAAGGAGCTGGAGCCTTCCTCTGCAGCTTCCCGGGATATGTGGGCTTTCTACCTACTAAAACACCAACATTATTCTATTAAAGTAGGAAAGACTTTTTCCACCAGTTAATGTGTTATTACTTATTAATGTAAAACCACTGCACTTGTTAGTGAATTATCTATCTTCACTGCTGGGGAACACACTGGGGAGACCAAAGGCTGAAGAGATGGGTACTGTAGAGAGAATGGTCATGGCTCAAAATCCTCCACTAACATCTGCCACAATGCAGGCTGCTCCTTTTAGTTACATACACATCCTTATTAATTCTAGCTCAAATATTACCTCTCCCCACCAAATCTGCAAGTTCTAGGGTGTTCCTATATGCCACATCTTATCTCCTGCCAACAAAAACTAGCAAAGGTAGTTTCTGCATTAATGCAAAGATAGCATTAAAGAAAATAACAGAAGCAGAAAAAAGTGGTTTATTCATGAAGAATAGACTTCTAGTTACAGTTACCAAATCTGCCCTCCAATCTGAGGTGGCATTTTCTCCTGGGCAAGGAGAAAGCAGGGATATGTGTATGGAAGGGTTTTGGGGTTGTTGGTTTTTGGGTTTTTTTTCATGCTTTGTGTGCTTTCTCATGCTTATTTGTGTATTCTGAATAATTACTCCACATGAACAGGGATTTCATCCTCCCAGTGTTACCTGGAAGCTAGTAGCATTGGAAGAAGGGAAACTGCCTCTTGAGTAAAGACATCAGGCATGTAGATAATGGCTTTTAGCTTTCTGGTTCCCAAACACTCACTGTCCCTGTGGGGGTTCCATAAATCACTCTCCCCAGAGTTGGTCTCCAGCTGCTCCAGATGTGCACAGTGCTTCTGAAAGCCATCATGTGCAGAATGAGTCTGTCTCACTCATGGGAGAGACAACGTTGTGGCTTCTTGCTGGATGGGGAAGGCTTGTGCCTCCAGCTCAATGCCGCATCCACAGTCTGGGAGATCCTCTCCTGAAGCCCACAACAGCCAATGCGCAGCAACTGCTGGTGGACACGAAGGACAAAGCCATTGGTGGACTTGAAGTCTGCTATTCCCAGCAAAGGCCATCTTGCCAAGGAAGAGCAGTGGTGTGACAGGGAGCATGTGGCTGCTTTGGTGCTCCCAAAAAGCTCCAAAGTAGCCATAGTGCTAATTTCGTTTTCAGAATTAACTAACTGGATCTCTTTTGTTTGTTGCCCACCTTAACCTCTCATCAGCTAAAGTGGAGGGAGACCTAGGTCTGCTTCTGTCTCCTACCTCATTAAAGGTCTTCTGCTGGAAGCCCATGTCTGAGGGCAGGGGACCAGTCCACATCCTCCAGTCTTCAGGTCACCTCCTCCCACACACTGTGTAACCACTTCCTGACCTGTGCCACCCCAAACTGCTGCTCCAGCACAGCTGTGCTGTCCCAGTTTGGCAATCTGGATTGTGACCAGTTATGCACTCAGTCCTGTGTGGCTCGTGTTGAATTGCCTCATGTTATTTTTGTTACGTAGTGGCATACTGATCCAGCAAAACACCTTGCTGGTGCTCTCGGTAGGAAAGTCTTTGAGAAGTCAGCAAAAACTAAAAATCCCTCCAGAAAAATTCAGTGGGGCAGCTCAAAAATCTTTCATCATTATGTTGGTACTTTCCCACACCATGAGGTGTTTCTTCCATGTATATGATGCTAGTACTGCCCTTCTGCAGACTTTTGGAATAAGCTCATTTGAGTAACCCTGCTGTGTTCTGAGGAAGACAGGGAAAAGTTGGGCAGGTTTTGATGTTGGTGCTGACCTTTGTAGAAAATGGTGTCAGAAAGAGCTCAAACAAGCCTCCCCTGGTGCTAATGACTCCACAGTGTGGGCTTGGTGCTGGAGGCATAAAGGGAGGGCGAGGAGGAAAGCAGCAGGGGGCACGGAAGGGGAGGCTGATGACATGCCATGTCTATTTGCTGCCATCTCTTATGGCAAGCAGCAGCATTTCAGTGTGCCACATATTTCAAGAACTGGTAGGATGGAGAAAATGGGCTCCTGCCTGGCAGCACTGGGGTATAGGTGATAGTGGATAGATACTGGCTGTACTGTGTCCATAACAACCTTATGGCCTTTCTTAGAGGAAATTTCTTCAGTAACTGTAATGGTTACAGTTTTGAGGGTGGCATTTCAGCAGCTGTGATGTATGTTATAGCAGGCACTGTGTCTGAAAGCTCCCAAGACCACACTTGCTCTTGCTCGTGCCTATTTCATTGAAATTAGCACTTTCAGGAAAAATACTTTTGAAATAATATCTTCCAGCCACCACAACATGGAAAGGAAGTGACACAGCAGGCTGCACAATAAATAGGAAAGCAGATAAATCCAGGGCCAGATTTATGAAGCAACTGTTTTCAATGGTCTAAAAGTAGTGAAAAGCATACACAAATCAGAGGAGCAATATCTCATTTTGTATTGTGCAGTCTGCTGTGCAGTGGCTGGACAGGTAAAAACTGGGCAGGTAAAAACACTTAGGGATACTGCCACAGTATGGGGGTATGGCCCTTCGTGCCTTTTGCAATAGCCCTCGTTCCTGCAGGGGTTACCTGTCCACAGGGCTGCAGATGCAGCTTTGAGGATGCACACAAGCACATCAAAAGTGCTCAATAAGGAACAAATGCTGGGGCTCGAGCAGATGCACATATAATGGAGTTGGGCACCTATATAGGAATTTTCAGGAAGGGCACAGTGCTGCAGGTGGCATGGGAAGCCCTGACAGTCTTATTTCAACTGCTATTGAATTATTCCTCATTATATTTTTTTTGCCTCTACTAGTGCTCCCTACTACTCTGCATTGGTCATAATTATTTACCTTGCAAAGGCTATGTAAGGGTTGATTAGCCCAAACGTGCAATTTGTTTGGGAAATAGAGAATGTTTCTTCATAATGGAGCTAGATAGCAGTAGCTCTAGTAATTGGAAGAAGGTACCAATTTCTTTCAGCTAATCAAATAAACAGGAGATGATTCCTTTGACTATTGATGTAGCTCATAACTCTGAACAGATTTAAATTATGGATGCCTCAGAATGCCACCCCAAAGTCCTTCTTGGCAGGGCTGCTCAGGATCTGTTCATCCCCCAGCCTGGGTTGCCCCGACCCAGGTGCAGCACCTTGCACTTGGTCATACTGAACCTCATGAGATTCCCACAGTCCCAATTCTCAAGCTTGTCCAGGTCCCTCTGGATGGCATCCCATCCCTCAGGTGTGTCAACAGCAACACTCATCTCTGTGCCCTTGCTGAAGGGCGCACTTAATCCCTTTGTTTACATCATTAATGAAGATATTAAAACCACTGGTCCCAGTATGGATCCATGAGGACACCACTGGTCACTGATGTACATCAGGACTCTGAGCTGTTGACCGCAGTCCTCTGGATGTGACTGTCCAACCACTTTTTTATCCACCCAACAGTCGATCCACTGGATCCATCTCTTTCCATATTGAGGAATGTTGTGGGGGAGCATGTCAAGGGCTTTTTATCCATGTAAAATCCAGGCTGGTAGTGTGTTACTGCTCCCAGAGCTGTACAGCTGCGTGGGTATGACCCTGCCTGCACCCTACTCTGGATCAGGAGTGCATGCATTTACAAAGGGCTGGAAATAAATGTGAAAATTGGGATCTGCTCCTCCCACAGCACCTGCTCTTCCTAAAGCTTTTGTCAGGATGGACTCACATCCCTTATCCAGTCACTAATAAAACAGTCCTGATGAAATAAGTAATTGAAAATGTGGGTTTTTCTCTCCCCCTCTCCACTACTGTCGTAAGTGTGACAGGACCCCTTTCCCATGGCTTTTTTCCCATCTGCTAGCACCCATTTCAGGACACACCCAGGGCCCATGTGCTCATCCTGTAAGGGTGGCTTCAGGGAGCTGGAGGAATAAAATCCTCAACCCTATTGAGTGGAGACAGAAATACCCATTTCACACTCTTATTTAAACATTAAATCACCAAATGCATCCTCTCTCAGTTCCTCCCTCTCTTTGGGTGATTTTCAGACAGAGGAGATGCTGAGCTGTAAACAACATTGTTTTCAGCATCATCTCACTCCATAGATGGTTATTCTGGCTTCACTGTGGCAGCTTTTACTTTGTGATTAGGCTGAAAATGTGCTAATGCTATGCCCTAGACCTTCCACATTCCTTACACAGAATTTACACATAGAGGAGAAAAAAAAAAAAACCAAAACAACAACAAACTAAGGAAGCACTTTCTGTACCGGAAATTTTGACCCATCTCCATGCCTCATTTTGCAAGGCCACTCTCTGAACACTGCAGACTTGGTCAGCTGATGCTCCAGCATCTCCTAAGGCATTTATTAGACTCTGAAGGTCGTTTGCTTCCCCCCCATAGCAGCAGCCCCAGGTGAAGCAAAGGAGGGCTGTCACTGGAGCAAGGCAGATGTGAAATGCAGCCCAAGGCAGGGCACAGCGGCTTTGCATCGCTCACCACTGGCAGTCGTTCAGAGGCACAGGTGCATGGGGATTCACTGTGAGCTGGTCTGAGTCTGTGTCCCACTTTGCATCCACAAGTTTTTCCAGATATTGCAGAAGGTGAGGGTTTCACCACCCACCAATGCATGAAATAGAGATACAATTTATTGAATCATAGTGATTCCCTTTGATATGTTATGCTCATATTCAAGTGCACTGAGGGAAGCATGTCTGTGCTTGGGGGATGAATGCCATTCAGTGCACTGATGTGGTTAAATGCAGTTCCTCATGTAGACAAGCCCAGATTGTCTTTCTCTGGGTGTCACTGAAGAACCTTGGCTGTGAAAGAGCTGTTTATACCTACTTTGTCTCAGCACAAGATAAGAACTGGGTAGGAGAAGAACCAACACAAAATAACTAACAGTAGAACTTCTTGAAACAGTGAGAAAGAGTCATTTCCCCCATCTTTTGCTAGTGCAGGAGAGAACATACCAAGGTTTGCTAGAAAAACCCTATGCTCCCTTGCAGCTTCCCTTATGGGAAAACCTTCTGTGTGGTGTTTCCCTGCTTTTTTTTTACTGTGGTTATAATCTGCTGGGTGTTTTTTTGCAGTTGCAGGTTTGGAGAAAAAGAGTCTGTGGGGCATCCTATGACCACAGGCTCCAGCAAGTCTCAGGGCAGCAGAGACTCTTCCCCTCAGCCCACAGTGACTGAGGACCAGCATAATTTACCATTGAGCATAATTTACCATACAAACATTTATCTCCCCAGTAGCCTGCAGCTGCTGGTTTGGGAAGCATCTCAATTCCAGCTGATGATAGCCTTATTGGGCTATTTTTTCAGCAATGCTAATTGACAGTTTCCTGCTTCTGATTCTCCTTTCACAGTTTCCAAGGGGAAGAGAGAAGCAGGGGAAGCACCAGGGAGATCCATGAGAATATTCAGATCTGGAAATTACAGAGATGCACTTGCTGGGATGTGGCTGATGCTGGGTAGGGAGTGAGTGGGTGTGAGTGTGTTTTGAGACAGGTAAAAAAGAGCTGAGAGAACCTATGGGGGTTTAGTGCAGAGGAAGGTGGGGGTTATCTCTGTCATCATTAAAATAATAAAGCTGCACATCCTTTCTTGAAGAGCATCTCGTAGTCTGGGGTAGTTGCTCAAACCCTGGATGCTATGGTGAAATTTCTGGTTAATTGAATTGGGAATCTCTCATGATATTGCCAACCAGCCCTCAGTACTTTCCCCCAGCTTTCTCCAGTGTGGACATGGACCTGTCCATGCCTGAGAAAGGATGCAGCACTTCTTTCTCCAGCACTGTATCCAGCTGAAGGGATCAGTGCCTGTGCAGACAAAAGGGGAATTCACAGATGACAATTGGCATTTCATCTTATGAGCAGTTGGTTTTGACTTACCCATGATTTAATCATAACACTTAGGATGGGAGCAAATCTCATAGGAGACAGCTTATTGAGTCTTATTGCTGCTTCCTTACACACCTTGGATAACCATCTTTCAGTTTATTTTTATATTTACCCACACATATGCACTCACCCTTCATATCCTATTCCATCCCAGCTTTTGGAATGGAGATACCACCTTGACAACCAGGGACTTGGGTAGGCTGTGGGTATGCGGGGTGCTCCTCTAGACACCCATCTCAGGGACAGAGTGTTCTCCACGTACCTGCCCCCTGCACCAGCGCAGAGGGCAAAACCTCCCTGCTGTCCTCACACTAGTGTGCCAAAAAGGACACATCCTGTGGCACTGACAGCAGGCAAGCATATTGTGAAGGTTTTCTATGCCTGAAAATGAAAGGAGTTTCTGAGGTGGAAGGGAGGTGCTGAGTCTTTCCAAGGAGAAGTCAGCATGAAACAACAGCTTGGAGCTGGATAAAAATCCCAAGCCTTCCTCAGCTAAAGCCAGATTTGAGCTTCCTAACATGTGAAATGAAAAAAGGCAAATACACTGCTGCAAAGAAGCTAGAAAAAGAGAAAGGCATTACATTTTAGCTTGACAACTATTTCTACTTCTGTGAAAATATGCAGAAAATTTTGTTAACCTGTAAGAAATTATTATTCAAAATGTTATTGGTTGGTAAACACACTTAATATGTGAGACATGGCAATTTTATATGTGCAGGCCATATTTTCCAGTGTTTTTTTTCCCCAAAAGATGTGTGAGTGCATGTGTGCATAGTTATGGCTCTGCAGGTGTTAGGGGCCATCACTGGCAGGGGAAGGATCCATGCAATTGCAGGTCTCGTTAAGGTAGCAATGGGACCCAGCCAGCAGAAGGAGCAGCCAAATGCCTTTAGGTATTAAAAGCAGCTGCAGACAAGGAGCTAATGAAAGCATTTGTCTACCTGGCCTGAGCAGAGATAAATCAGGCAGGTTAACCAGAACTTTTCTGATTACAAAAGCAGAGCAAGGGCTGGAGGACTCCAGCCTGCAGACATGAGATGGAGCGGCCTGGAGGGAAGCAGAGGGCTGGGGCTCCTTGCAGTGCTGCCTTTTGCTCAGAGGGACAAAAGGAAAATGCCTGTTTTAGTTTGGAAGGATAGATGCAATTTGCACAGGCTGCTCACCTGTCCCAGTAGTCTCCTTCCAGCCAGAGGGGTGGTGGAGGATGAACCATGGTGCCTGTGTGGGGCAGTGCAGGCTGCATGCCCGGAGAGTGGGATCTGCTGCCCAGGCAGGGGAGGAATAAATAACCCTGACCACAGCACTGGACTGCAGCCAGCAAATCACTGCAGCCTGCCAAGCCCCACACCAGTCCAAAGAGACACTGGTTGCACAGACAACCCCGTCCACCTGCCAGCTTATTCCTTCTCCTTGTCCTTCTCTGCTCTGTCATTTAGGGTTCTGTTCTCTGTCTACATTGCTCCTGGTCAGTGAAATTTGGCCAACATCAGCTATACGTAAAAAAATACTAAAAAAGGGATTCCACTGTTTGTCTGGAAAAGGAGAGCTGATCCACTGGGACTGGGATAACCTGCAGCTTTCCAGCAATAGACACCTTAGGGCTTTTGCATGAATCCAGGATGGAGGACTTGAAACCATCCAGTTGCAGATTCAGTTTGTTTGTCCCTTTTACCATTTCTTTCTGAATCCTGCAAAACTGCCCTCCAGGTAACTAGGTAACTAATGCACCAGAGATTATAAAGTGCTGTGTTTAAAACATTCCAAAATTAGCTTTCCTGCAGTCCAGATGGTGCATCATGAATGCTTAATGGCATGGTATAAAGACTTTATTGGCACTCGTGAGGGATGATCTGAACAGCTGACTTTGTGCCTCTTCCCTCCGTGCGTAATGCATCTGTTGAAGCCCATGCCAAAAACCACATCCCACCACTTTGTATTTCATGCATGCGTGTGTGTACATACAATTACTAAATGACAGTAGATAATATTGAAAGAAAATCTCAGCAAGCTACACTTCACACTTGGTATCTTGAATATTCAGTTAACTCTGTCTCCCTCCCTTGTGCTAACTTCTGCTCTTTAAGTGTTTCAATCTCCTGCAAGGCCAGGTCCAACGCTGGGGTAAAGCAGTGTGGTGGTTGTGTTGTGGGGTCTGGTCCTTGCTGTGCTTCCCATTTCCCAAGGGATTTTCAGACTAAAACACTGAGACTCATGACCCCTAGGGTGGGCTGCTAAGCTTGGAACAGAAACCTTGGCTTGAACCAGAGCTCAAGCTCCACCGGGTCTTCCTACCTCCACACAAAGCTTCTTCCCATCCACCAGAATAATCAAAGCCCCTTACAACAAAATAGCTTCTTCCAAGGACTACTGAAGTATTCTCATAGCATCAATATTCACATCTCTCTTTTTAAACATTAGTATATCCCTTCTTTTCTTGTTTTGTTTTCCAAATAACACCACAGATGATCAAGACAAGGCACAGCAGTCCTGGGAAGGCAGTGGTGTTGCCCAGCATGTGCTCAGAGCAGGGTGCCAGCAGGTTTAGCTGTGCCCTGGCCAGCAGCTGGCACAACAGAATCCCAGACTTCTACAGTTCTCTGAACACCTCCATGAGAGACACATTGATGAATAATGAGACGTGACTGTCTGGGAAATGCTTTGCAACACTGCTCCAAGGAATATTTCTGGGATGAAGTCTGCATGAAGCTGCTGAAGAATGAAATAGCTGACCCTCTCTCTGCTGTACTCATCAGCATCAAGGTTGCAGCAACTGAGATGGAGCATCTTCTTGATGCTCTGCATCTTCTTGGAGGAGAAGAAAGAAAGCAGCAAGCAGCCTGGCACAAAGCAGAGCATGGCTTCTTAGAAGTGTGCATTGTGCTCGGGAACTGCAAGCCAGCAAGCACAACAGTGTGTGAAGCAGGGAATGCTGGACATCAGCCCTTCCCAGTGGCTAAGGAGCTGGATTTCTGCATCTCTGGTGGAAGGAGCAGCTCAGAGCTGAGCTGGAATCACAAGTGCTTTGAGGCCACGTGGTCCTGCCTGCAGCAGTGTAGCAGATGTCATTCACCATGGCTGGTGCCACGGTGATGGGTCACACAGAGCCCAACTGCTGCAGATTTATGTCACTGACAACAGAGGGAATATCACTGCGTATGTGATGCCCACAAAGTGTTATCTATTTTCTTTATTGTGGGGGTTTTTTTCAATATGCCTCATAATACTGTCATTTATGGGGAGAGGAAATAAAATCTGTTTGATCAAATAGCTTCTCAAGGTCACATATAAAACATGGACTCGACTAGATTTAATTGGGAGGGGAGAAACAGCCCTGCACAACTCAGCCTCCTTGGGGTTTCCATACAAAAAGAAGATGCCTTGACAAAGTTTCCAGTCCTGCTCAGCCACAAAATGTGGATCTTTTCTTGTAGACATGACCCCCTCATGCTGCAGAGTCTGTCCCTTCCCTGTGCATAAGGACAGAGAGGGAGGCTTGGGGAGCCATATCAAAAAGTACGGCTTCAGCTTTGTTTTCAGTCCTGTTACAGGGTATCCATAGAAACGAGGATGACTTTCCAATCCTGTTCTGGGGAAGGCACGGCATTCACTGCAATACAGTATCTTCTACTAAAATTTTGCAGAATAGCTCCACAGGGTGACTGGTTTTTATCCAAAAAGCCTGCAGTACAGCTGGTTGGAGGGAGCGAGCCCCTTTTAACCCTCCCACAAAACCTGGCATTTCTCAGCAGATCAGTGGATCCTGCTTTCCAGATGGATTTCATGGGAGAGGAGGGCAGCCAGCATCCCTTGCTGGCACCAAACCCCTTCACAAAGTGTCTGGGGGTGGAGGGAGGTGATGGTTGAGAGGTGGGCAGGGGTCAGTGGAGGCCCTGGGGCAAGGGGTGCTGGGGGAAGGCAACCAGAGAAAATACTCACCTGGCTTCAGGAGCAGGGCTGATTTGGGGACGTCAGGGCTAAAGACGGCTGGCACGTGTCAGCATGTGATGCCAGGGGTCTGACAGGGAAATCTTGTTCTGCCTAGGGTTGGAAAATGTCTGGAAATTTTGAAGGCTTAAGGGGGTAAATATTTTTTAAAAACCCACCAAATTTGGGAAATTCAAATAATTTCAGTAGTTATGGTGCTTATCAGAATGATTTGGTTTTTAATTCAAGGATGAAAATATGGTTTATGCTGCTAGTACAGCAAAGGAGCTAATGGATACATTTACAAAGCTGAGTTTCAGTTTTTTACTTTCAAACTATGATAGACACGACCCCTACATGCTGAGGTACTTACATATGTTGCCTACTAATATATTTCTAACTTAAGGAAAATAAAATGCTGAAAATTAAAAGGAGCCATCTAGCTGCTTTTTAAGCAAGAAAGAAGGCTGTATAATACAACAAGTCATCAACAAATTTAGGAGAATAGAGCAAAATCTTGTAAAATTAACATTTCTCTCTCTCTCTAGTCTCTGTGAGGCAGCTGACACAACAGCAGCCAAGACCAGCATTACATTAGATATTTAAGCCGAGAGTCTGTAAGCATTTTAATTGCTCTATACCATGCAGTTTTGAAACAAAAGACCTTCATTTGAATATTTTAGTTATTGAAAGCATTTTAAAGAGCTGAAAATGGCAGAAGTTATGTCTCTCTAACCTTCATTGTTTACTCTGAGCAAAATAAATTTACAAGAATCTTTCTTCTGTATTTCCTCTCAAAGCATACAGTTTTCCATATCAGAAAAAGATAACAATTAAACAGGACTTTTTTTCTCCCAAGTCCTGCATTTTTCCAGTCTCCTGTATCTCAGCTGGCTCCTGATCCTCCCACACTGGAGTCCCTAGACTGGATTTTCCTGTTGATCAAGGGAATAGGGTCTTGTAACCAGATGTATCATAGCTCACATTTTCAAAGCTGTTACTCACTTTGCTCCTATTAGTAAGAAAAGGGATTCACACATCCAAACAACTTGCAGAGAATTGGCACCACTGTCATTCTGTGCTTGTGTGCCATTACTGAATAAAGGAAAAGGATTTGCTTTGGATTGTGTGTTGCTCTGGCTTCCTATGGAAATCTGCCACTCTACCTGCCGTCCTCCTAGTCCATCTGCACACCTGATGACCACTTTCTCCAGTACTTGGCTCCTGGGCTCTGTTGGGCAGTGGGGACACAGGATAGGCAGAGGATATTCTTGGGTACATTGTGGCTCTGTTGGCTGGGACTTGATGGCCCTGACCTCCCTTTGGGAGGGAAGGATGGGTGGGAAAGGGCATCAAGCTTCACAACCCCAAGACAGGATGTGACCCGCTGGGTGTGGGTGCCTGAGCCTCTGCCATCCCCCTTTGCAGGACTGCTGCCAGAGCAAAGGGATTATATTGCAATCCCTCCCATTGGGAATCTGCTTTTCTCTGAGGAATCACGCTCATTAGCCAGGCAGAAATAAAGATGCTTAAAAAGAGATCATGTTCTTGGACTCCTGTGAAATCACATCTGATGGCAAGTTTCTTAGATGGGTCTTTTTCCTCTGAGTCAGCGCTTAATTAAAAATAAACCCCACTGCTCCCCGACCAGGCTCCCTGAAAACAAAAGACAGGCACCCGGGTGGGCACTCCCCTGCTGCAGCCTTGTGCCAGCCCCACTCCCAGCTCCAGCAGCACAGCTGGGACTCCCCAGTGCTCACTGGGATCTGTCTCTTCCCAGGCCCTCAGTCACAGCACGGGAGAGACATGGGGAGAGGGGAGAGTCACCATTTCTGGTGTTCTCTTTTGGCAGGGCTGCCGCCAGCATACAACATTACACCACAAACCCAGCTGTAAAGTTTTGCCCCATCTGAAGAAGATTATTTTCCTTCTCTCCAGGTCATTTTGGTGGACCTGGTGGCTCAGAACAACAAAGCAAAGCAAGGAATAGGAGACAGCACCAAAACCACAAAAATCCACACTTCTCTCCAGAGCAGACTATCTTCATCAGGCTTTCATCTGCACCAAACTCCCTTCTCTGCATCTGATGTAGGATTCAGCAGCCAGACAGCAATACAAAGAGGCTAGACTTGATGTTTGTTTGGTGGCTGCACAGAGCCCATGGAAATGTGTCTGAGTTTCTTTTTTCCTTCTATTCAAAGCTTTACCTCCTGGTGAGTCACCAGAGGGCTGGCTGAAGAAGTGTATCATGCATAATTATTTGGAAAAGCAATCTGACATGCTAACTCCTGTCACAAAACATGTAATTTGGAATGTACAGAAGGACAAAATGCAGCATAAATGCTTTAGAAGATTCCTTGCCTCATTTAATTCTCTCGTTTCAGATTTAACTAAGAGGCCAGGAAGATGCACTTCCTGGCACTTAACTGGCACTTCCAGAGCACAGTCCTTGATGATTTCTGGGCACCTGAGGAGTGGTGCAGTGACTGGGAGGAAGCAGTTGCTTCAGTCCTTCCTTCTCTCAGCAGCAAGAACCAGGAGGTGTGAAATGACAGCCACAGAAATCTGTGATCAGAGGTGCTCTGTCTCCCTCAATAACCCAGCAGGTAAATGCAGAAGCTGCCTTCCTCTCTCCTGAGGAGCTACAGGAAGGTAGTGTGTAAGTGGAAAACATGGAGGTTCACCCACATTTCCCTTTGTCTGGGGTATCTCTACGGCACAACGCAAAGGCTCCTTTGGTTTTCTTTGGCCAGGAGACCCATCTCTGCAGAGCAACATGGCAGGACAGCATTGCTCAGTAAACCCTCCTTGGCCACACACTTGCTACCGTGGTGGTTCCAGTGTTCTAATGAGGGCTAATTCTGCAGGAAATAATTGGAGTTTTGATTTTGAAAGGTAGCATGGAAATGAAGGCAGGCAGTAACACAGAAATATAAAAATTAAATAAAATGTCAGCCTTTTAGATGGCCATAGCTGGCCATGTCAAACATCCTCTGTTGCCTCTTCTCCCCACGTAGGGACCCAGCTCTCTTATAGTACAGCATCATTTGGGCTGTGGATCCTCACACACTTTACCTTCTCCAGTGGAAATGTGGTCAGAGTGATAAAAGACCTGATGCAAATTTGCCTGTTCCTCCCTCCCCTCATTTATACAATTTACAAAGACTTCCCCATCCTGAGGCCAGAAGTGCCTTTCCTCTGTTCCACCAAGAGAAAGTGTTTGTCTGTAAACCAAGTGTAGGATTGGTGTCAGGCTGAAAACCAAGAAGGACGAAGGGGAAAGAAAAGTGGAGGCTGCAGCTCTGGTGCGGTGTGGGCTGGGAAGGTGATGGCTTGGGGCACCACAGAGCTTGGTGCAGTTTATGATGGTTTTGCATCTTGGGGACTTTGCTGATGAATATGAAGATGCAAGTGAAAAGAGTTGCTTCCAGGACAAGGGAATTTGCCAATAAAAATGCCCATTTTTCTAAAATGCTGGGTGCTTAAAATGTCCTGGGGAGAGAATGTTGATAGAATGGTGGGCTCTCTCCCTGTCACACATGGTTTGTTTGCAGAGTGCCACTCCAAGGGAGGGCAGCTCTCTCCTGGATGCAGAGGTGGGAAAGGCTGTGAGTCACCATTTGCCTTTCAGACAGAAAGCTGGTTGTCACCAGCTTCACATTGAAAAACAAAAGAAAGCAAAAGTCCACTTGTGACAAAGGTTGGTTTCCAGTGGGTTGCGGTGGAGGATGGATGTGGAAGAACAAAGATGCGCAGGAGGAAGTTTTGACAGCATTTGATGAGGAGCGGATGGAGAACACATATCATCATTTCTCCCAGATCCCATCACTGAAACAGGAGGGAGACTTTTTCCCAAGCCTCCCAAGGCATTAAAATCCCTGCACATCAGCTCCTTGTTACCTGCTGCAGTGCAGCACACAGCTAAAGTGCTGCCAGACACCCCATGTGTGCTTCATGCATGAGCAAACCTGCAGAGGCTCTCCCCAGAGCCCAGAGTTCCAATTTGGGAAGCCCCCACCTTTGTGAGGAGCCTCATGGCATGCAGGGGAATACTGTGCAGGAGAGCCCTGCTCCAGACAGGAAGCAAAACATTAGTGGGGTTTGCTTCCCTCATTGCCACACAAAGTTTACATTGCTTGTTAAGGCAGGTCTGGTAAGAGAATTTATGTCTTTCACTCAGTGTTTTCATAAATAGTTTCAAGTGGCCATTTGGCAGGTTGGTGCTGCTTTACATTCACTGGGAAACAGCTCAGTCCACCTGGCAGTGTCCTCCTGCAGCCCATCATCCCTGGGAGGAGGTCGAAGCCCCTGCCCTCGTGCTGCAGCAGGGATGTGCACCAGCCAGTATTGCTCTGGGGCTTTTGGGTGCCCACGGTCTGGCTTGCCAGCCTGCCCACTGCTGGATGGCATTACTGTGTCAAGTCGTGCTCTCTGCTCTGAGCTCCTTCAGTACTCACCTAACCCAGCAGCATCTCCAGCCAAATTAAAGGGCAACTCAACCTGCCACCAGTTGTTGTCTGCCAATTGGCAAGGCCTACTGGGACAAAAGGCTTTAGCCTAAAGCCACTTAAGAGAAATGATGGTGTCTCTGGCTATTTCCTATAATAATAATACAGAAGAGTCAGAGTGGGTGCTGCAGTAGCAGCAGCACAAGTTTTGCTAGCACTGGTCTGTCAGAGCCTGACTGGATGGTAGCAGCACGATGCAGAGTAAAATGCCAATCCTGTGGGCTCCCCTGGGCCCTGGGAAGCGAAGTAATCCCCTGCAAGTGCAGAACAATGCCCATGCCATGATGAACAGCTGTGAACAGGGAGGGAACTCTGAGCGAGCTCAGCCACAAGCACAGCTGGATGCACGGCCGCAGCATCGGGGCTGCCCCGGCTGACAGACACGGCTGCTGCTGCCTTGCCAGGCTGGAGCTAACAGCTGTGAGGATTCCTCACTGGAATAGCAGGGCACTGCCAGGAGGAGAGGGTGTCATCAGTGCACTGAGGCAGAGGACTGAGTGGAGATTTCCCTCAGAGTCTTGGTGTGTGAAAATCCACTCCCCATCCATATCACATACACCTTTGCAGCCCTTGGTACCCAAGGGGCAGTAGTGATCATGTTCTTCTTATGATGAGGAGTTTGAGGACAAGCTCCAGGCTGGCTCCTGCCAGTGCTTCCCAGCAAACTATGTCCTGTAATTTGAGGGGCATAGGAGTTCTGATTGATAGAAAACACAGCAAGTCATCTGTCACCTTCAGAACTGAGCAGAAAAAATAAAGAGGCAAGGCATTTTTTGGTGTGTTTTCTTCTTTTACATTTGACATCCTGGCTTGTATCAGAAGTGGTGTGGCCAGCAAGGCCAGGGCAGTGATTGTCCCCCTGTACTCAGCACTGGTGAGGCTGCACCTTGAGTGCTGTGTCTAGTTCTGGGCCCCTCACTTCAAAAAGGGCATGGAGGTACTGGAGCAAGTCCACAGAGGAGCAACAGAACTGGTGAAGGGTCTAGAAAAGCTCTCTTATGAGGAGCGGCTGAGGGAACTGAGGTTGTTTAGCCTGGAGAAAAGAAGGTTCAAGGGAGACCTTACCACTCTCTACAACTCCCTGAAAGGAGGTTGTGGCCACGTGGGGGTTGGTCTCTTCTCACAAGTAACAAGAGACAGGGTGAGAGGAAATGGCCTCAAGTTGTGCCAGAGGTTTACACTGGATATTAGGAAAAAATTCTTCACTGAAAGAGTTGCAAAGCACTGGAACAGAATGTCCAGGGAAGTGATGGAGTCACCACCCCTGGAAGCGTTCAAGGGATGTGCCACTTGAGGACACAGTTTAATGGTGAATGTGGTGGTGGTGCTGAGTTAATGGTTGAACTTGGACATCTTTTCCATTCCGAACAATTCTATGTTTCTGTGATTTTGGTTTATGTTTCTCTTGCTACAGAGGTGATGTGCAGGTGCATGTGCTGATACTCACATGACAGACACCTTTTGCCCATGCACTGGGTTCTCTGAATCCCTTATCTGCATTCTGTGCATCACCCTCAATCTTCATTATTTTTGCTGCCAGGAGCTTTTTTTCACCTTTCCCTCCCTCATTCAAGGAGCCTTCTCCCCTTGGACTTTTGAAGGTGACTAGACTATTTTGTGAATCTTGAAGAATCAGAGGAGACCCCTTCCATTCAGTAGAGACCAGTTCCAGTCAAAGAGAGCCAGGTATCAGAGGGTTTCCTACAGGGAAGACCCACACTCAGCCTTCCCCTAGGGCCCCAGATGGCTGCCTGGGGGGCTGCTGGCTGACCTACATTGCTCAGGAGTGTCTTTAGCTCTTGCTCTGCACAACCCATGTAGCTGGGCATGGGAGTGGGTTGTGCAGGAGCAGACACAACCACTCCCCAAAAGTGTCCAACAGAGCTGTGCCAGCTCATGCCACTTATGAGTCATCTGGGAGTCACTGATGTGAAGGGACTGGCTCAAGGTGCTTCTCTCCCAGTCACTAGTTGTGGGGTCACTGCTGAGTCAGAGGCAACATTTAAGGATCAGGAGTCATGCCTGCCACGCAACAGTACCTGCTGAAGGCAGCAGGCAGGCTGCCAGCTCCTGCCCTTGGGATCAAGAGGGTAGTGACATGCAAATAAGGGAATCAGGGAGACAGCACCTGCACTGGTGTCAGGGGGTTACATTGTGATGTGCAAGGGGAAGTTGTCTACATGACACAAACAAAAAACATCCTCCCTGTCAGATAACACAGGCCTGAGTTTAGATCACGGGGATGCTGCTCTGCTTTATTGAATTGGTCAAACAATTAACCTAATTTTTTGTTTTCAAGACCACATACTTCCCATAAGAATTTAAATGTTGCCAAAGAGCTAATACCATATGTGAGGTTTAAATATAACCTCCTGGTAGCTGATAAGAAAATCAAGGAAATAAATAAATTGAAAAGGCATGTGTTAATGGAGAAATTTTTAGAAGACTTAAAACCGTTCCATGAGCAGAATTAACCTGGAGTATCTGATCCTGGACCGAGGAACTTATGAGGGAAACAAATGCTTTGGCCTGTACAAAGTAAACTCAGTTACAAGCCAGACCAGAGTGATCCTTGCTGTACAGCTCTCAGCCCTTTGGCTGTGCTGTGAGGTCCCCTTTGGCTAACCAAGCATCAACTGAGTGTCCTGAGTGGGATCTGCTCTCCAGCACTGCCAACACTGCATTCAGTGGGATGTTTCCCATACTTGCTGTTATTTCCTGAATCTCCAGCAGCAGGCTGGTATGAGGGGGTCATACCCCAGGGTTCCCAGAGCTGCTACTCCTGAGCTCCCAGAGAAAAGGCCAGCACACCAAAGCACCCCAACGTGCAGGAGCAAGTCCTTACAGCTAGACCCAGTTATCCTGAGTTTTAACCCAGATCCAGTGCTCCCAGAATGAGCTCTTCTGCTTCCCTGGCTGGTGGTGCTGCTCCTAGGCACCCAGCTCCAGTCACATCAGATCATGCATCCCCTGCACATTTCTGGCCAGCCAGGAGTTCCCACAGTGATTTTTCCAGCTGCATTATTCGGCAGAGACACCGAGGAGCTGCTTCATACTGGATATGTGAGCTCCTGTCTGCTTTCCCAACAGTTACCCAACACTTTAGTCAGTCACTTGGGGACAAGAAGTAATTTTAATGATGTTGCCCTTGTTTCTTAAAATGCACTTGTCTTTCTGCAGCTTTATTTTTCTGCCACACTACTGTCATAAGCAGGAGTTTGGTGTGAGCTTCCCAACACACCTCCCTCAGACAGTCTCTTTCCCTGGCAGCACTTTATTTGCTGAAGGTGAGGGACACATGGACACATTAGGAACACATGCGAAATGGCCAGAGGAGCAGTGGGTGGTCATCTTCTACATCCCCCCAAATCAGTGCTCACCTCTGTGTTTACAGGGAGAAAATAAGGATTTGGGTCTTAAATGTATTTCAGGGTAGAGTTTAAGTTCAAAGCTGAAGCAGTTTACTAAAATCTCAGCATCTAGAGTGCTGTTATGGTTGGTGGTTGCTAGAAATCTTGGGGAGTTGACAGCATTCCCACCAACTCCAAGTGGAAAATGGAAAAAACATGTTTTGGCAGCAGGTGAGAACCAGTGTGGCAGAGCTGTTGTGGGCTGGAGGGATGCATCACATGGGCCTTCCTTGTTGTGGATTTTTGGTGTTAGATTTGAGGACTGGCTCTGACTGCTTTCTGTTGGCATGGAAAGCCTTTAAGCAAATCAAGAATTGTATTTCATATTGCATGATGCTGAGAAGAAAATCCATGTCAAAATGACATCCCCACCTCAGACTTTTCCAGTGGGCTCTGCAGAGGCAGGAAATTCAGAAGGTTTTCCTAATTCTGCCAGGGGCTCTAGAGTGGATTAGAGCTCTTTTTATCTTTTCTGCAAGGAGGAGGCACTGACCCCAGTGCAACTTTGCAGAACTGCTTGAGCTCTAGAAATTAAAAGTGTTACTTTGCCTCCGTTTTGACTTTTTATTGTGTTCACTTGCAGGACTCCTGTAATTATTTTGCTTTGTTTATTTTGTTTCCAAACAAAGAAACAGCTCTTCAACCTAAATTTAGTGCCCCCGTATTTATGAGCAATTTGCAATTAGCAAACAATATATCTGTATGTGTGTGGGGGGGAAAGGACCATGTTAGTATAGTGGGTGATAGGTTTTTCTCACAAATAAGCAACATGTAGGAAAATACAGTTAAACCTGTGCATTCCTGCCTGTTTCTTTCCTGATCCAAACATGGGAATTGATGATAAGGCTATTGATAGAAGCTGTCTCTGAACTGATTCACAGATTTCAGCAATGTTCTCCCCAGCTTGCTCCTTGCACCTGGCCCCGCTATGGCTTCTGCATCCTGTACCCTGCACCCCTCTTCCACCTCCTTAGAAGGCATTTGCAGCCTTTGCTGGCTGCTACAGTGATATTTAAATCAGAAAATGAAAGCACTGCATATCAGCAGCATCCTCTTAAATTATACTCAATCCCTCTTTAATCTAATTGCTGCAAACCCCATGAGCCCTGCTTAGCTGCAATTTTTTTACTGATCTACACCAGTGCTCAAGTTTTGTCCCTTGCCTTGTCTGCTATACTTTGGATATACCTCTGTCTCTCCCTCTTCCCTTCCTTCTGCCCTTTCTCGAGGGTGTTCCTGGCAGTATATGTGAGTTTTATTATGAAAGAGAGTGGTTATTATCCAGCGCAGTAGCTTGGAAAGGGCTGGAATTTGCATTTTAGCATGGAGGAAGGAGATTTGCTGCCATCTGCACCTGGTGAGAGAAAGAGCTCCACAGCTGGAGGCAGCTGCCAAACTTCTGCCAAGCACCCTGCCTGTGAAATAAAGCAGCCTGCTCAGTTCTGCACCCAGTACAAGTGTTAACTCTACAAATACATTATCAGGCAAAGTGCTTTTAATCACAGAATATATTTGGATTGCATACAGCTGGATCTAGGCCTGACAGAAAATAGCCATACACATGCAGAAAGAGGGCTTTTCTTTCTATTTCCGTAGTCTAAGCAGTGAGATCCACTGGGTTATTATCCTGGTATTCATGTAAGCACTAAACACAATTCATATCTGCCACACACAGGCACTGCAGAGCAAAATGAAACTCCTGGGAATTTTATATCAGATACATTTAACCTGTTGTCAGCCCATTACATGAGGCTGCTAATAAAAAAATGGGGAAAATAATGAAAACAAATTTACAGTGTTTTTCCTTATTCATGGGCAAATGCCCTGTATTAGGCACAGAACTTTTGGAGAGCAAAGTCCAAGACTGGGAGGGATATGGCAGATAGGGGTTGGTGCAGTAGATGATGACATTGTGGGCTAACAAAGCCATCACACTGACTCACATAGACCTTCTAGACAGTTAAATATACGTAGAATTGGGTTTTTAAATGATGAATGCTTTTGGGTTGCAGCCAACAGCTGCTACAGATCAGGGCTGTGCAGGGGCTGCAGGTGAATGTTGGGGCCAGCTGCTGGACTTCCCCACAGGGCCCTGCCATAAGCAAACCCTGTAACCCCGGGGGCTCCCCAAGCAGTGACTCGTGGGGCTCTTCTGCCTTCCCAGCAAAGGGGAGGTGGCTTCCAGTTTGAATTCAGGTGTACATGTGGCACTGTGTCCTACCCCAGCTCTGCAAAAGCCTCATTCCCACCATCACCCTGCACCACAGAGGCCTCTGGCTTGGGGGCAGAGTTCACATCTCAAGGACAAGGTAGTCCCTTCCAGGCTGCCTCCGAGAGACTGTGGCTCCTGGCCCTGAGCATGCCAGTGTGTGGACAGCTGCCTGCCCAGTATCTTGCCTGGGGTCCCGGCTCTAGTTAATGTACCAGCACTGGGACAGCATTTCTAGAGTCTTGGGGCAAAAGCTGTGACTGCTGTGTAAGGATACTCATCTGAGTAGCTCACTTAGTACAGGGGCTGTGGGGAAAACCAGCCTTATGCTGCCTGCCTCTGGGGGCAGCTCTGCTTTCACTGCAGAGTGCCAGAGCTTAGTGCCTGGGTTTCTCACCCTGGGGGTTACTAACTCAGCTGCAGAAAACCTGAGAACACCTAATTTCCCTCCCTTCCCTTCTTATTTGTTTTTCATGAGTCATTCCATAAATAACTGTCCATGTTAAATGCTCGGGTGGGAAGGTTTCGGTGTGGGACCTACCAGTACTGTTTTGCAGTGCCAGCATTCCACTGGGAAGCCTGTCATCACAAGCTGCAGATCAGCCTGCAGGGAGCCTGTGATTACCACTAGCAGTACATACATTTGATTCCTCAGGTGAATACAAATGGAAAAGGTTATATTTAATCAGCATTTAAGTAAGCAATATTATAGCATGTGGTCTCTGCTCAGATTTGTTTGTTCTAGTCCAGCTTCTGTCCAGTGCCGACTGAGACTTTGAGGACTTTGCTGTGCTGCTCACATCCTTGTCTTGCTTTTCAGGAGGCTGTGCTGCAATCACACAGCTCTGCTTCATGAGCCTTGCACGCTCCTGTTCATCTCAGGCTGCTGTAGTAAATCAAGAGGAACCTCACTGACATCCATGGTATCAAGCATAAAAGCAATTAAGAGCCACATCCGGAGTAGCAGGGTGATTCACTGCCTCACTATTTGCAGGCTAGGCTTGCATAGCTGTTGTGGCTGCAAAGTGAAGGGAATTGCCACAGCTTGGCATTACTTTTCCCCTGCATGCCTCTAGTGCCATCCTTTCATCTGTCTTAATCAGGGGTTTAATGTGCCAGTGGGAAGGAGATGGGCTTACAGGAGTCACTCTGAATTCCTAGTGCCTTGTACTTCCATGGTTGTGGATGGTGCACACCAGCTGGTAAAATGATACAAGGTCTTTCCATCCACTCCCCAAAAATTTGGGTGTTGTATGGACCCTTCCTGTACTGGCTCTGCAGGTGGAGCTGGGGAGAGGCGGGAGGCAGGGTGCGCTGTGGCTGCCCGGGGAAACCACACCGGGGTTATGGATGGATCCCGGCAGCCGCTCCAGCCCCAGGCTCCAGAGCTGCGGGACGTGCGAGGCTGCGGCAGGAGGACCAGCAGGAGAGGATGGGTGGGCGCCGGGCTCCCACCTCTGCCTTCCTCCCTGACCTCTTCCTCTTTGTTTTCTTCCTGTTGCTCGGAGCCAGCTGCTGAGTCAGAGCAGCAGGAGCAGGAAATTCTCTGTTTGGAGGGTGAGATCAGAGTGTTGTTCCTGCTAAGTAAAAGCAATTTATTTTGCTTTGCTGGCGGTTTCAGCGCGGCCAGGAGGCTGGGCAGCGTGCTCGTTGGCCACCCTGCTCACAGGCTGCTTGTTTTCCTCACACCATCACGGCAGCACAGATTGCAAATACAATTACACCGGTTTCACAAATTAAGTATTGCGTGTACTCTAATGAAGTGTGAGTTGGATCAGTAAGAACAAGTCATAAGACTTTTTCCACGCCCATTTTCACAACGAGTAATTATAATTATTCCATCCCATCCCGAGGACTCTGAATTTTAATTATATTGTAAATTGTTGTGAAATGCTTAATCTAACACAAGAGAAAACACAAAGGGGAAAAAAGAAGCAGCTTTTCATCTGGGGATGTTACAATGGTTAACAGGATGCTCTTCGAGGTTTTATTAGCTAAGAAAGTGGGACTTTATATTGATGGAGTAAAGGTTTGAATTTAATTGGTTTTGGCTCTGAAGGCTTACAAAGAGATACTTTCATTGGGCTGCAAATGATATTTCTCTTACAATGCAGAGGACGCCTTTTCTCTGTCTAAACGAAAAGCACAATCCTATTGCCTTTCTTCATAAATGCTCCTTTCAGTTAGAGAGTTTGCATGGTGAATCCCACAAAAGAGAGAGCAAAATCTGTTTCTCTGAGACCCTCTCTCATAGAGCAAAATCAGGATTTTCTTTCAAAACTTTTAGTTCTGAAAGCAAAAATAAATTCTTAACAATTTATGGCAACGCTGCTTTGGCAGTACTCATTTTGACCAAGAGTACATTGGTTTGAAATTATACTGTTTTCCCAGATGCACATTAATCTCCCTGTTCCCATGGCTTATGGCACCAGAGCCAAAGCCCTCACAGTCCACAGTGCCCACGTTAATTTATATTCTTAAATCATAGCTAAAGTCATCATCCTGTTTTTCCCTCTGCAAAAGTATTTAGATGAGGTACCTACAATTTTGATGGCTGAAATCAAGACGTGCATCTTGCCTTATATGAATATGTTGCAGAGGAACCTGAAGAGCTTCTATTTTAATAGGGAAAAGATTTTGAGTTGGGTTTATTTCTCCCCTCTCAACTGTTTTTGTGCCTTGGGTAGCACAATGCTATTCATGGTTTTGCAGGTTACTGGACTTCCTCCACCCAAAAAGCATCTTATGCTTTCCTCAGCTTCCCCTTCTGCTCAGAGAGCTGGGCAAGCCATGGTAGCACTGGAGTTGAGGGAACGTGGAAAGCTGCTGAGCTCTCCCAGACCTCAGAGTGCAGCACATCAAAGGATCAGGTCCTGACTCACGCTCTTCTTCCAGGCTCCTTGCACTGAGGCAGATCCCGTTGCTCACAAAAATGCAGCCTTGTTATTATTGTAAGGGGAGGAAGGAGCACCCTTTGAGCTGCTGCTTTTACCAAAGGCTGTTTCTCAGTTCAGAAAAAAAAAGGTTTTTTTCCCCAGTGCAAAACACTGCAGCATCTTCTGCTGCTGCACAAACTGGCACAAGCCCTCTTGGGTGAAGAGACTAATGGTGATCTCCTCAAAGAGTGGAAACCCCTGGGGTTGCTCACTCTGCCCCATGGGTGCTCTGCTTGAACCCCCAGGGTCTCACTGCACCTTTTGCAGAGGTGAGGGATGAGCTGATACAGCAGGAAGGAGCTTTGCATTGCTAAGGAGCAGGTGGTGCAGCTGCAGCTTCTTTGGTGGGGTCCACCTGCAGATGGCTGGAGCTGCTTAAGCTTTGGCCTCTTTCACGCTTCTGTGGAGGTGTAGAGCAGGAGCTCATCTTGGGCAAAGCCTTCCTGGGCATGAGAAGAAAAGGATTAACTAATGGACAGCATAATTAAACAGTAGGTGATTGCCATCTTCATTTCCTGTACCCTGCCCTGTGAGGATAATAACAGGTTAGACCATATCAAAATGTTCTTGAATACCTTTAGTGACACGACAACAAAAGTTAACTGCAAAAATTTCTATAAATTCATGGAGTCAGCAATGTGTCCTGGCACTTGACAGTTCTGGTCTTACTCTGGTGAGGCAGCTTCTTGGAAGTGCTCACGAGCAGTGGTTCTGTAATAGATAGGTTCCATGCCATCTTTCCATTTGCTTCCAGAAAGACTGAGAAGCCTTCTGTCCCTCTCCAGTAGCAGTGGTTACATGAATGATCCCACTCATACAATGTTTCCTTCTGTAAAGAAGCATTTGGAAAGAGGAGCATGGGGTAAACAGTTTTTCATGGGCAATGCAGAACAGATAGAAATAGAATTGTCATCTCTATCAGCCCTCTAGTGATAAAATGGGGCTGTGAATAGCATAACTGGTCAGTGAGACAGCTATCAGCCACAGAGTGCTGTAGATTGTGCTTCTTGAGGGCTGAATTTGTTATGGAAATTGGAATTCATTCCCTAAAGAAATCACATCTCAGAGCAATGCCATTATAAATGCATGGCCAGCAGGTAGAAGACAGCATCCCTTGGCCATGGTAAACACAATGAGTGTGGTCACTTTAGCTGTTTGCTTGTTCTCCTTCCTCCTGTGCCATTTCCCATCACTGCGATGCTGAGGCAGATCTGTGTTGCTGTTGTGCCCACAGGCCAGTGATCCTCACAGCCAGGCACTGCACAACAAAATAATGGAGCAGCTCTCCTATGGCTATGGGACTAACAGTTTGGTGTTTTCTACTCCACTGCTTCATCCTTTGATCATATTATCCCAGCTAAGCAAACAGCACAAACCCAATTTTTGATTCAGGAAAATGGCCAAGACATTTCTCTTCTTCTGGGTAAAATATACACAAATGTTGGCTGTAGGTTGTCACCAACTCCTACTCATTTTCATCCTGCTGCACTGGGAATTAGAGCACAGTTTAATAATACATAAGAACAGGAATGATGCATTGAGGGCTTAAAACTGATCTTAGTCCTCATAGTTTACTTTAGCATAGAATAGTGCAGCATTGGGATGCTGTGTGTTTATGGCTACACGGGTAGAAGCATGGGTTACAGCAAAGGTTTTGCCTCTTTTGGACTGAAAATGGATGAGTTTATAATTTAATTGGGGTGTTTATGATGTGCAAGTGCCATGCAAGTACACGTCACACACAAGTCAGAAAAGCAATGTGCCCGAACCACAAGGTGTGTGACCCTGCTGCCTTCCTCACCCCTGCAGCCCAGCTCAGTGGCCTTGCTGCACCCATGGCTTCTCTGGCTCTGATAGCAGCAACCAAAATAAAGGTGGATCCTGATTTTTACAGGGAGATGGGACCCTGCACTCCACACTTCACACTTGGCAAGTGTGCGCTCTATTTGCTTGAATCCAAGGACAACTCATAAAGAAGCAAGCACAGTAAATGATTGCTTCTGTTAAGATGTCCAAAACTGATTTCATGCACTGACCACAGTTTAATGAATAATATCCCCAGTAAAGTTTGAAGATACAGGGTGGGAAAGTGTTGTTGCTACAGATGTCCTCAATGATGCTAAATCCTCCTTTTCATCATGCTCCAGTGCTTTCGCATGGAAGCTCTGTACTGCACATGTCCTCACAGCTTTGACCAGTGCTCACATATAATTTGATGCTGCTGCTGCTAAGGGAGCTCATATTGTGTTCATGCTGAAAGCTGCATCAACAAGATCGCTTCAGGAGAAGGTCTGAAAAGATGCTGCAGAGCTGGAAATAGCTGGGAGGAGAGGCTGGCTGTACAAGCTGGCTACTGCTGCTGACAGCTGACTGCTCTGAGCAGCTGGAAATCAAGGCAGGTTTTGACCAAGAGTGTGCTAAAAGCACTTGGGGCTGTTAGCTCGGGTTTGGGCCAGTAAAGCTGTGATTCCAGGTGTTTTATCTCACAAAAGAGTCACCTGCCAGAAGTGGCGAGGTGACTGTCTTGTTTTTCTTTTCTGGGAAGCTCCAAGTTGTGATGGTCTTGAGGAGCACTGGCAGCAGTAAAACACGACTGCTGTGTGCCCCTACCTCCCTCTTGGTGTCTCCCCTTCCCTGCATCCCAGTCTGAATGGGTCTCTGGGATGGTGAGTGGAACAAACAGGAGAAGCTATCTGTGAAAAATCTATTAAAATAAAGTTCTTGATAGTTAGTGCATTTGCATGTGTAATGGCTGAGGTGCTTTCCCTGTGTTATGCCATTGCCAGTTGGGGAATGGCCATAAGGCATATCTGCTTGAAGCTATAGTGAGCAATAGTGGAAAGTGCTGGGTGGAGCAGGGAGGGGGACAGCTATTATGTGCACATGGTCATTACACATGTAAACACAATATTAAAAATAGAGCTGGTTGAATACTGCCAAGCATTTCTCTGGCTACCTGTTGGAATTAAAGGCAGACATGGTTTTGGCTGGAACCCCTGCCATTTTCTTCATCATTCCTGTGACCATTTCCGTGTGACAGAAAAATGCCTGCAGAAAATGGATAATAAACTCATGTGTGTCAGTATTTAAATGAGAAAGTTTTGTTCCGTATGGGGTGGGACACTGTTCAACACAGCAGTGGCAGAACAGGATTTCTGAACCTCCTGCAAAGGATTTGCATCCCTCCCTCAAGTAGCAGAGGCTGTTGAGATGCAGTAAGTGAACACAAATCACGCTGGAGAGCACCCAGCAAATAGAGCTCCTGGGGGATTGGTTCACACTGGGGGAAGAGTGAACATCAGCATGGTCATGCCAAAGGAAAGCAGGGCCCTGTATTTTCACCCATTGTCATAAGAAGCTCTTCCTCGCAGAGATGACATGGAAAAAGTGGGAACCCTTGGACGGAGAATTAGCAAACTGGGACAGAATGTGAAAGAAAATCTAAACCCAGAGACCCTCAGGCTGAAAGACTGAAATTGATCCTGAATATTCAGAAGAGGTGAAGAGCCAGTAAAATTATTTTAAGGCTTGGAAAAAAGTCCTTACTCATGAACACTGCAGTCTGTTTAGTTTATGATAAAAAGAGCCTGAGAGGTGATGTGATCAGGGTGCAAAGATACTTTCCTAGGGAAAAAGCAGTGCATACTAAAAAGGCTCTGTAAGCAATACTGCCTCCTTGTTTCTTTATATTGTCCCATCTGTCTGTCAAATAACATAGCAGAAAGAAAGAGAAGACAGAGCTGGAACAGACTTTCATAAATTCAACTTCAATGTCTGACATGCAATTCCTGCCACCATAGTTTGCACCTAAGTTGCTATATACCAAGTAGGTGCCCCTCAAGGGTAAAGAGGGAGTCCCATTTTCACCATCCAAAATTTGGAACCAGGTGAAACTCTCATCTGCTCACATCCTCTCTTGCCTTCCATGTAGGGAGGGTCTGGACTAAATGTGATGTTCTCTCAGGGTTTGGAGGTAACAGAAGGGTCCTGGCACATGCCAGATCTCCTCCACATCTCCAGCAGGCAAACCAAATCTGTGCTGCATGCAGTACTGGTGGGAAGAGCACTCTGGAGTGGTTAATGGGGTCATTCTCAGACTTCTGGAAACCTTGAGTGGTTTTTAAAAGTAATAACCTGTTCCAGGAACTAACTTGCTTTGAAGGAAATTAGAGAGGTAGAAAGAAAAGGCAATACAACCTCCAGCTGTCACCTCTGCCTCTTGTCTCTGCCTGAGGGATTAAGCTGTTAAAACCTAATGTGAAACAAGTATTTTACAGGCAAGTGATGGCAAGATAAAAACTTACTTTTCTTGTTGCTAGAATTGACAAAACCAAAACTAAACCTAACCCCTCCACACTTGCACACTGATAAAAGAGAAGCAACTTAGTCCTGGCATGAGATATAACCTACAAGGTGTTTCTATTATTAGAAACAGGCATCCACAGTGGGAATAGATGGTACAGATTGATGAGGCAAATAGCAGGTCAGCCAGGATGGCAGGGCAGAGGGAGGATGGATGGTTTCTATGGCGATGGAGAGCAGCCATGATGGGAGGTGTCGTGTGTAGGCGGCAGCGAGCGGCAGCCTCGCTCCCAGCAGAAGTGGTTGGTTGCTTTGGAGACAGGTGCGTGCTCAGAAAAAAACACCTCCAAGGGAACAGGACAGAGAGGAAAGGGACTGCAGGATAGCAGCCGTGCCACGGGCTAGCCAGGAGGTGAACAAACGAGGCTGCATCAAATGTGATGCATTTTGGTCATTACAAATTCTCTTTTGTTCTGAAACACCCCAGCCATGAGCGCACAGTTCGGAAAGAGCACACACCTGGAGGCACAGCATCCAGATGACGTGGAGAGAGCAGTGAAGAAGTCTACAAATTAAACAGTAAATAAAAGCACAGCTGGTGGGAGGGATAAAAATGACATTTCAGAACGAATGTGCGTCCTCACTGAAGTCACCACTGCAGCGGATCTTAGCACATGAGCTGATCAAGACTCCAGGAACTGCTTCTTGGTCTCCCACACCACCAGGAGAGGCCCACAGGAAGAGACCAGCAGGGGGGTTGTTGGTGAGATGGTCTGTCTCCTCTTCCATACAGTCCCAGGCTGGGAAAACACACAATTCAACCTAGAGTTTTCCTCTCTACCCGAAGAGGGTAACTTCACGTGGTGGAAAGCATTAAAGGTGAATACAGTGACATAGCTCATAAAGTGGAGGAGTCTTGCTTGGCAGACAACACAAATACAGTTATGTTTGGGGACATGGTGGAATCATCTCTCTTCTCTAGTTTTCCCCCAACCTGTCAAAACCTGAATAGACGCTGCTTTGTCTTTGTTCCTGGCTAGGTTGAGGCTAAAGAAGGGACTTTGCCAGGTCCAGACCCATGAGACACATCTGAACTGCTGTGTATGGAGACTCGTGATTATGGATCCTCAATGTCTCTATGGCCCTTGTGACAGCTTCAGTTGTTAGAAGGGTGAAAGTGGTTAATCCTCATGGCACTCACATGAGGTGTTAGCTCTTGAAGTTTGCAGTGGCACAAACATGGACAGGAGTGAGGAAGGAGGGCACCTCTGCCTTGGCACTGCCTGGCTGGCCAGAGGTGCTGGGACTCCCATCAGGCTGGGGTGAGGGATGGAGCTGGGGGTGCCCCCTGCCACTGTGGGGTGGAGGATGACCTGAAGGCACCCACGTGGAGCAGCAAGACCAGATCCTGAGCTGCCCCCATGCTCCTCAGGGATGCAGGGAGGGAGCAGTTTGCTACCCATTCCCAGGCAATGAAGTACTGGCATCCATCAGCAGTGACAGTGCCAACACCAATCCACAGCATCCCCAGCCTCACACTGGCATCGTGCTGCACGCCACCACCATTAGCACCACTGCGTTAGGGACAGATGAGCAACCTCAGGTCGTGTTCCCAACCCACAGGCCTGAACAGCCAGATCAAAGCTAAAGGATTACTGTCTACCATGATGGGCTGTAAGGAACTTCTCCATCCATCCTGCAACACGGGATGCTGATCATATTTCTACACTAGCCCACTAGTAGCAGGCCTTTAAGAAGCTGAAAGTGGCTTTAAAAAGTAATTATATTTTGAGAACTACATCTGCAAAGTTTGTTGTACTCATGAGAATATAATTCATGTCCTTCCATATATTGACAAATATAATGTATTTTTGCAGAGAAAATTGGTAATTTCTTACTGGAAAAAAGGCTGTTTAATAGAAAAATGAAGATTTATTTAGATTCTTGTTTTAACCAATTTAAACTTCTTAGAAAATTTTTGGACCCATTCCTTGTATATGCAAAGTTAAGCTCCTTTTTTTGCCCCCAGAATCATACCCTTTTGCTGCTCAACACCATTCTTATCAGAAAGGACTTACCAACTGTGCAACAGTGAGACTGAAATGGTGTGTTTAACCCCCCCCCACCCAGAGCTGCCCTGCAAAATGCATGGATTCCCATGTGCCAGAGTATCCTCCCTAACAGGTCCTTGTTCTGAAGAATAACAAGAAATAAAATCTTTGAGAATGAAGATAAATCCCAAATCTGTCTCCTTACCCATTATTTCAGCCACATTCACTTCATTTTGGAGCCATTTTCTCAGCAAAATTCCTCCCGGATGTGTTGTTGAAGATTGTGTATCTCTGTAAAGCTGCTAACACTTGTTTTTCTCCTTCAGTTACATGGGGATGAAAAAGGATTTTTAAAGTAGCTAGGCCCTCTGTTTTGACCATTTTCCTCAAAGTTGTTTAAGTAGGCATTGCAAATGAGTCCTTTCCACAGGAAATTCTCTCAGGGAGCTGAAATGTAATCACCTGAGTGTGATACAATCCAGGTGAAATTGTTACAGCATTTACAGGGCAACTTCTTTCCCAAACCCAGCAAGAATCTTCCTTGGAAAATAAATGTCAAATAATATTACTCATGCTCCTAAAAAGTTTTCAAGAGGAAATTAAAGATAAATTCAGCTTTATGAACAGTCATGGCTATTAGTCATTAGTCACCACTGGTTGTGAGTGAGAGTGACTATGTTTCTGCTTTATTTTGTGTTTTGTGTTCACAAGCCCTTTCCATTCTCCCTTACAGAAAAGCATGGATTTTTCAACTGAGAATGTGTCTTTGATGTTTCTGAATCTCAAGGCTGAAGTTATTTTAAAACAGAATTTAATGCTGTACAACCCTGCCTAACTCTCATTCTAACTGACTTAAGCCATGCTTATTGTCGTGAGCTACAGGACACGGTCTGCAGGTGAAATAATGAGATCAGCCCTGGCTACATGCAATATAAATCCAGAGTAGGCCTTTTCTGGGGGTAGCACAGCAGTAGTAGCAAATACTTACACCAAAGGAATTAGCAATAAGAAGCAAACACCTAGTTTCAGGGTTTACCCAAAGGAAGGTACTTGTCATTGCACTGGAATGGGATTAATTAAAGGCTATTTAAAAACTCATTTTCTCTGAGATTTATAGAAATGATTATCCATCAGAGCAAAATGTGCTCCATGAGCACCATAAACACATGCCTGTAGTCAGCAGGAGATCATGAGCTACTTGTGGAAGAGTGCAAACACTCGAGAGAGCTCCACAGCAGCAAAAGCTTCCCCCTGGGAAAAAGAGGAGAGATCCTCCTGCTGTGGAGACCAGATGAACTCTCCCACTCACTTCCAAGGCCTCCTTGAGAACCTCCCAGCCACACACTGATGTCCACGCATCCTGCTCTGTTCTTGACATTTAACAGGCTCACAGAGTGAAGTGACTGATAGAAAGCTCCTTGTTCTGGCCCAGTAACAAGTGTATACTGGTTTAGAGCATTTTTCCATGTAGCTACGCTGAAGTTTTCTAAAAAATGTATGTGCATGCAGCTCATGCTACAGATCCTATGGCAACTGCTTGCACCATGGATGGTCGGCTGAATTCAAATGTGCAAGGCATATACATTGAGAAATGCTATATTCAAATGGAGAAAACTTTCTAGAAATATTATTATTCACTCCCTGCTATCAGGAGATCATAGCAATCCAACAAGGTCTGATGGCTTTGAATTATTATTCATGTACCATAGAATATGTATTTTTTAAGTAGCATTGTAAATTAATGTTAGCAAAACGTAATTTGTAATTTAAATGTAAATCAGAATTGACTAAGAATATAATTAAGCTCTGAATGCCTAGGTAGTATCTGCAGACTATTTTGTGGCAGGTTTTTTACTACAACTTTAAAGCACATTATTTGCCCTGAACACCTCAATGCATATTATCTGTACACATGTGCTATAAAAATGTAAATAATAATAAGAGATTAGGTAACGCACTGTAAAACTCTGGACTGATGCATTTCTGTCAAACTGAAAACTGCTTTATGCAGAATTTTATGGGATTCTTTACTAGTTCATGGAGGGCGACTCAGCCAGGGAGATGTTAGGAAGAAACAGTCCCCCCAAAACTGGTGCTTCTGCTGCTTGAATTTAGTATTTTAATAGAAGTAAAAACCACAATGTCTTCTATTTTATCAAACAACACAGTCATGTAGCTTTAAGTAGTACATACATATATATTAATATTTGCTTCAGAGCAAGTCAATCGTAAGCATCTATAGAATATATCTATCAGTCTATCAGCCTGTCCTCTTACTGAAATTACCGTGTAGTTGCATAAACATTTTGGTACTGGCCAGGCTGGTGTGCAGAGTTGTCACCACTCGCCTGGCCCACTACCCCCTCAGCACAGGTATTTCCCCACTGATGCAACCACCTCTGGGCTGTGCTGTAATGTGGGACCACAGGTATCAGTGAAATTATCTCAGTTGAGAATAACCCACAAACCTATGTAGCTACGCCAGCAGAGACAACTACCTGTGAGGCTGAAATGTAATTCAAATTTTAAAGTAATAAAAATATTTTCTTACAGAAGCAGGGGGTTTGTAGCAACAAGTAATTGCCAAAGCTATGTGCTTGAGAAATTTAGGGCATTATCTTTAAAACAAAGATGAAGGACTGATCAAAATGAAATAAATCAGTTGAAAAAGATCAGGACATAGCTAAATTTTTAAAAACAGATGAGACTATTTAAAAACACCTCTCCTGATCTCCATGCTTGGGGCAGCTATCAAGTTGCTGCCATTCTCTTCCAGAAGGCAAGGGCACCTCTTTGTTTCCTATCAGCACCTCTGTAGCCCCTTGGCACAAGCACCCAGTAACTGAGTATTCCTGAGGGTTCCAATACTGAATCCCAGCTGTGCATCCCCACACTGCCTTGGCCATCGCTCTGGAAGGGTCTGGATCCCCAAGAGGGATCTTGCCTGCTGGACTGCTTGCTCCTTAATATCAAATCCATAGATCTCTTCTTGTTCTTCAGTGGCCAGCTATACAGATTTTGAAAGGAGAAGAGCACAAAGAGAAAGGGCACACAGGAAGGACAGACAAAGGCTTTGAGGACCAACTGTAGGCTGCATGTGGCAGGTTGGTCCCAGATAGATGCCAGGTGCCCACCGAAGCTGCTTTATCACTGCCCTCTTCAGCTGGACAGGGGGGAAAAATGAGAACAAAAGGCTCATTATTTGAGATAAGGGCAGGGAGAAAACACTTGCTAACAACTGCTAGAGGCAAAAGAGTCCCCACCTGGGGAAACTGGTTTAATTTATTATTAATCAGATCGGAGTAGAGTAACAAGAAGTAAAACCAAATCCTAAAAAACTTCCCCTCCACCCCTCCCTTCTTTCTGGGCTCAACCTTACTCCCTAATTCCCTCCCCTCCTCCCCCAGTGCTGCAGGGGGATGGGGAATGGGGGCCACAGTTAGCTCATCACACCTTGTCTCTGCTGCTCCTTATTCCTCAGGGGGAGGACTCCTCAGTCTTCCCCTGCTCCAGCGTGGGGTCCAACCCTCTTTGACAGGCAGAAGTGAAATTGTTACTGACAGCTAAAATTAAGATTTTAATAATTACCTGAGCTCTTCTTTGCATAGACCCAGCAGGAGAACAGCCTACGATGAGCAGTGTGTCAGCCACTTATCTTGAAGTAAATGAAAGCTGAGGCTTTGCAGCATTGGAAAGATGTTCAGCAACTTCCAGGGTTAGGCTCAAGAGTGTTTTCTTAGGATGAAGAGTTCAGCAGGAAGTTCACTTTATATGAGGTGAGGACAGACAAATAGTATTCAGAGTTAAGTGATGTTTAACATTGCTGAAATGGAAGAGGGGGCGAAAACAGAAAGGGAACAAAATATTATAGAAGATTAAGAGGTGAATTAAGATGATGGCTTCTCTTCCCACACGTAGGTACTGATTTCACACCCTTTCAGAGTTTGTGTTTGACTGCTCACAGAGCCTTTCAGCTTTGCTTTCATTTGTCTGCTCAGTAAAGAAGTGGTCCAGCATTTGCACAAGGATGAGCCCTGAGTATGGCTCTTGTGTTCTGTCCAAAGTTGTGTCCAAGCACATCTTTGACTGGCTGATCCTTGATGTAAAGAAATCAGGTCCTGTTCCAAGGGAAATACCATCTACTTTGAAAATTACAAAACAATTATTTTGGTTAGGAAATTCTGCTGCAGGGGTGACTGAAGGTTGAGTGGGGATGTACAGCCAAGGAACACTGGAGAGAAGGTTTCCCGTGTTGACTACCATTTCTTCTTCCTGGAGGAAGGGTTGTGAGATGTCTTTAGAACAAGACCCCTCTGCCACTTTGTGGCACCTGCTTGTCTTTTCTCCTCTGGAGTCAGATATGCTGGCTGAAAAGCCATCTAAGGTTGTCTGCTTCTGTGATTTGACCTGGTGATTTGGGGTTACGAGCCTCAAACTTTAGTTTCTGCACTTGCTTCAAGAAAACCTTGTTTGGACTGACGTGGGATTTCCTAAAGATGTTTCCTAAACTCTGTGATTTTGCAGAATTAGTGTCTTATGGAAAGGTGGGTTAGTTGCAGCGTGTGTGTGTGTCTACTCCAAGATGCTGCCCAAAGCAGTAAAGCAAGTTACCCATCACCTTCCCTAGATGATCTAGAAAATCTCCATGGTCAGAGATTCCTCCTGATAGATGCCTGTCCCAGTTCTGTGCTACCCTCCTGGAAGAAGAGGTTTCCTTCTGTCCAGTCCAAACCTCCCCAACAGTCTAACAGGGGGACGGCTGCCGTGCCTTGAGGAAGATTTAATACCACTGACCACTCTGAGATGGATGTCTGTTACCTGGTGTATGCTCTGTTTTGACCATCATTGAGGAAGAGGAGTTCTTAGAATTGCAGAATGGTTTAGGTTTGAAGGGACCTTAAAGATAATCCAGTTCCAATCACCTTGCCATGGGCCGGGACACATTCCACAAGACCAGGTTGCTCAGTCCCGCCCAGTCTGGCCTTGAACATTTCCAGGCATGAGGCATCCACAGCTTCTCTGGGGAACCTGTTGAAGTGCCTCACCATCCTCACTGTAAAGAATTTCTTCCTAATATCTAACCTAAATCTACCCTCTTTCAGTTTAAAACCATTCCCCCTCATCCTATCACTACATGCCCTTGTAAACAGTCCTTCTACAGTTTTCTGGAGCCCCCCTTTAGGCACTGGAAGATCACTCTGGACCCCTCTCTCCCCCATGCTGGACAACCCCAGCTCTTTGGCCTGTCTTCATACGAGAGATTCTCTGGCCCTCAGGGCATCCTTACGGCCTCCTCTGGACTCATTTCAACAGGTCAATGTCCCTCTTATGGTGGGGGGCCCAGAGCTGGATGCAGTATGCCAGGGGGGGTCTTACAAGAGTGGAGTAGAGGGGGGGAGAATCACCTCCCTTCACCTGTGGCTTGACCTTCTTCCAAGATAACCCATCTGTGGCCACTCATCACCTCATCAGGTACAAGCTGTCTTCATCAAATCTGCTGGTTATTAATTGCTTTCCCACAGGTTTCAGCTTGTTGCAGCACACCTTGTAATTTCTAAGGGGTTGTGACTTTGTGATCTTCCCTGCTCAGAAAGACTGGTGATTAGTTACATTTCTCAAGATAACTTAGGAGTGTAGGTGGATGTTCATCCAAATAGCATAGGGTATTGAAGAAAGGGTAGCACACTAGAAGCCTGATTTTTGTTTTCAGTGAAAATTTTAAAGAAACCTACACAGTACACAGTATCTAAATCTAGAAGTCACATGTTAGAATGCATGAAGTGATATTGTTTATATGCAGGAATGTTTATATGCAAATTTTAAATAATTCATCACCATAACAATCTCATCAGCTTATCTTAAAACCTTAATTTAGGCCTACACACATTCAAATAGTTTGTCTTCCTGCTGAAATGATCCTCCACACTTTGCTACTCATAGTCCTCTGCCAGATGTGGCTTTTGAGCTCTCAGCTTCCTGCAGGGGTTGGAAATGCTATTGCTGCTTTTCTGTAGCTTCAAGAAGCACAGTGACTGAGGGGCACTGGCCACACCACTGGCTCTGTCAGGTAACTCAGCACACATCCAGCTCAAAGGCTGGATCAGAAAAGAGCTGTCAAGCTTTCAGCTAACAGGGCAAGAGCAAGGAGAGGAGAGAACACAGGAGCAGTTCAAATGCTTTTCCAACTAAAACCTCTTCTTCTTTTCCATCTGAGACCTCTTCTGCTTTCCCTTGGCTTGTGCTTGGTGATTTCCTTTTCCCCTTTTAAGTGTCGCTGACTTGAGGAAGGTGGGAGAGAAGCAGAAAGAACACATTTTTTTTCAGTTCAGTGAAACATGGGACAAGAACTTTCCATCTCCATTCAAGACAATCACCATGGTGCAGGTCCTGCCATAGGGAAAAAGTGTAGGGGGGTACTCCTAAGGTTTCCTCATCCAGCAGACACTGTCAGAACACAATACACCTTCAGTGTACTTCCTGGAACTCTTCTAAAGAATAATCCAGCCATGGAAAGGAGAGAGGCAGCATGCTGCAAGGCAGTCTGTTATATCCGTGCTTTATCGTAGTCCCTTATTTATTTGTGCACCCTGACTCCTCTGGAGAGAAACAGAAAGGATTCATATTAACAAAACAACCCTGACAGCCACAAAGAAGGAAGAGGGGAGTAGTTGGGATAAGTAAAAATGACACTCAGCAACACTCAGATATCTTTTTCTCTGATTCCCAGGGAGTTAAACTGCAAATGCACTGGACTAGTTTGTAATTTAATTGTGTCCTGAGGATGAATGTGCTCTTGTGCACTTGCTCCTTCTCACAGGGCATCAGCTGTAGGCTGGGGATTGTGAGCATCTGCATATGTGGCACCCGTGGCTTGCAGGGCATCAGCAAATTGGAGTATTTCAACTTTGCTAACTGGTTTCACCTGTGAATAGTGTTTTTTTCACTGGGAACGCAGCCTGTCTGAACCATCCAATCTTCTCAAGTTTGGGCACCACCTGATGCAGAAAACAGAAGAAGGAAAAAAGGCTGAATGGACAGGAAAAGCTTATTACTACACAGAGTTTTGCCACAGAAAAACATCTTCATTCAAATACAACATCTTCCCCCTCTTTATTATTGTGTGATCTTTCACAGCCTCATTTCTAATGAGGTCATGGTTTCTGCTTTTCAGCTGGTATGGGATAGCAGATCCTCAGTGTGGGCAGGGATGCCCAGCTAAATCCAGCCTTGAACCTACTGTTTTGTTGAAATGTGTTCCAGTCAGACATTCCAGGGATGAGAAGGTGGCACAGGGGAACTGTGTTATCTGTGAGATCTTCCCCATTTGGGATCTTCTGGCAAGGGAAAACTGCCCAGAGGGAAAACAGCCACCATACTGCTATACTGGTCCTCTCTAGCTCAGTTTTTAAGTTCTAAAAGTATTCTTGATCCAGCAGAAGAACACAAACTGAGTTTTTCCACAAGCCAAGGAGAGGCATCAGAGAGGAGGAATCACAACTAATTAAAAAATGCAATTTATCCAAGTGGTGCATGTAACAAACCCACTGAATGAATGGTTCTCAGTGAGGTATGAGTGAAGGCACAGATGCCCCACAGCTCTCTGAAGGACACAGGCCCCATTGCCCCTGGTCTGCAGTGGGAGAGGAATAATGTGGAGGGTCTTGGGATGATCTCAGTAAGAGTGGACTCTGTGTAACCAAGGTCAAAGAAATCACAATGTGGGGAATAGAAAATCTTCAAGTTTTGTCTCTGATAGAAGGACATCAATTGCAAAATTTATAATAACTTGAGACAATTTGCATTTACTCTGTTTATAACAGTAGTAAATAAATTGCAAACAAATATTTATAATATTATATTATGACTCAAAATCATAAGTAATAATCCACAAATACTGAAAACAATATTTCACAATGATCACCAATGAGTTAACTTCTTCCATACACCATGTGAAAGAAGACTGAGGGATTCCATGGAAAACAATGCATATTTTGGGTTGGAAACACTTTTTGGTCTGTTCTGCTTTGTCTCTAAATGGTGTTAGAAAAATAGTGAAAGGTGAAGTTATTGAGGGGGAAGAGAATTTCTGCATTCAGAGAGAGACTGTAGTACTTAGGCTTGGTTTGATTGATAGCCAAAAGGAAGAGAGGGAGAGTTAAATGGATTTCAAAATTATGCTGATCAGAGAGAAAGGAAATTGCATGTTGCCATCACTACTGAAGGAGCCAGGTGACTTTCAAACAGACTGAAGCCACCAAACCCATTTTCTGCAAGTTTTGTCCACAGTGGTGGTACTCTGGGAGCAAACCCATTTAGTTAATGATAACTGCACTTTTTTTTTTTCCTAATCCCAAAGGTGCTGTGGGGGTAAGTGTATTGATATTCAAAACCCTGCACTGAGACCTGAGCCCCTCTGGGATATATCTCTATTTCATCCAGAGATTAGCACCTGTGAGGCCACACAGAGAGCTGGATTAAGAATCTAATACAGCTGAAAGTTAAAACTAACTGATTTTGGCTGAAAGTTACTATGGTTTTAGCAGCTGTGGCCACAGTAGTTATGAAGCCATAAAGCTAATAGAAATATTAAATTCCTAATTATACCTTTTCTTAGAAGTTTGCATATGGATATCTGATAACTTCACAGCAAATCATTAGGGCCCTGAGAAAGGTATTTAAATGGAATATGGCAATGAGATGGGGAAAGAACTGTGCTTAGAAATACACACTGCTCAGGCTCCCTGAGGATGTTCCTGGTTTCTTTTTCCTATCCAGTTGCACAATATCAAATAGTCCCTGATCCTGCTGTGCATACAGTGTGCAATAATATACCTCCCTAACAAGCATCATTTACAGTGCTTGACATCTTCCAATGTCTCTACAAACCTTAGGTAATTAATCTGTTTCAACAGTCCTGTGGGCTAAGCATAATTTCCCTGAAGAAGCTGAAGCAGGAAGGCTGAATGAGTTACTGCAGGCCACAGAAAGCGAGGGGCAGAGGAGGGCTGGGAGCGCTGCTGCTGGCACGCTCTGACCCAGTGCCTCTCCTCTTCATGCACTTACATGCACTCAAATATGTGTAAGACTGACAAAAAATAAGCAAAATACACAACATTGTTAAGGTTTCTACGTGGCATTGATTCAGAACAAGCTGCCATAAATGATAGTGTTGTCTCCTGGAAGCAAGGTGACCTTAAAGTCACGTCCTGCATAGAGCCACACACTGACATAAGGTCACATCCCACTGCTTGATACCATCATTAATGCTGCACATGGGAATCAGGACATCAAGCCTCAGAGCTCAAACCAAACTTAAAATCCAGCAACCTGATTTGGCTTTGGTGTATGAGTTTGCAGTATTAGATAAAATCTGAGCCTATTTCCAAAGTTTGCCAGGGGGAGTTTTGCAGCACCTCTCTTCCTGGAAGCATGTCCATGCCTCTACAGATACATATCTGTTGTGTTTATAAAAAGCTGGTGTCTGATGCTTTTTAGGCCAAATATTTTGATTAACACAGATATGAAAATTCAAGATCATATTCTGTAGCACATGCCTTTTTGTTTCGGTGAATTGTTTATTTTAGAAGAACAAGATATAAGATTTATTATCCATACGTTTTTAACAGAATGTTTGGAATTTTCCAATCTGAATAGTTTTATCTACATTTTCTCTTCATATTTATGTTTAAATAAATCCTTCAAAGAACTGCTTTGCACTGACTTCTTCACGACCATGGATGTATTTAGAGGGGCATTTCTGAACTGCCTGAAGCAACCTTCCCTTTCCAGAAGGCAGATCTGCCCTGGTGACCTCAGCAATGCAGATGAGATCCACATGTCACAGCTCCAGCATGTTTTCAAGCCTGTGCTTATATATCATCCAGTACCCTGATTTTCAAGGGTGCTTCATGCCTTGCCATCAGAAAGTCAAGGGTGCTCAGCTCCTGCAGCAAATAAGCACAAAACTATACAACAAAAGTGTAATTAGTGAATGAGTCATTAATTCTCATTATTCTGCACAGAATCAGAGCTGTTCCATCAGGGGGTAGCAGGTAGCTCTAACTGACTGTTAGCAATGTAAAACACATCCATCACAGTCACTTTGTTCCCTCGGGGGAGCATCAAGGAAAGAAAGACAAGGATGCTGAAGCAGATAAGCACTGTAAGGCCCTCATTCTGCAAAACACTCAAATATGGGCATTTTGGTCATGCTGACTTCAGCAGACAGGGAAAAAAGCACGACCTTAGACACTCAGCATCAGCAAAATGCCAATTTATTAAGATAACCAGGCCTAAGGGAAAAAAAACCCCAAATTTCTTTAACTTATTATATATATAATCCCCTGCTGCCTTTTGGTTGTGACTGTGGTCCCACACCAGGCCTACAGTGTTGTAATCCTGTGGGTTTTAATGGAGCTGGTTCTCATCCACCACGGGTGAGGTCAGGGTTAGCCCATGAATGGAACTCTGTGCCAACACCAGAACTTTTGCATATGGTTTCATAATCAGCTCTTTAATAATTCCTGCTTCAAAGTGCCTAGTTTAAAATAAAATTATTTTTAATTTTTTAGCCCAGCACATTGAATATCAGAAGGACAAGAGGTGGTTTTCTGCTTATGCCTGGCACTAAGAGCTGATCCAGCCCACGTGCTGGCTCTGGGCATCTTCAAAGGCTTCAAAAATTTTTAGAAGTTACTGTATCAAAATCACTCCTGTTGGTTAGGATACACACTGACTGTGGTAAATCAAATTCATCCACAGAGTTACTTTGGCCCGGTCAGTGGATTAATTCCTGGAATTACTTTAATATATTACCTTTGCTTTCATTTTCTGTTAAACATTTGTAAAAAAAGATCAGTAAGGGAAAAATGATGCACAGATAGAGCAGACACAGAAGCAGAACTAAGAATAACCCAGTGAACTGCTCTCACTGGACAGTATAAATATTCCTTTCAGGTTAAAAATATTTCTTTGAGGATACAGAGCTCTTAAACACCAGAATAGATTTCGGACAATGACACTTCCTCACAACCAAGGGAGTAACATGTTTTTGCCAGTAAAGGATATGCTCTGCTTTGCAAAGGAAACTCCTGTTGGCTAATTTCACCATGGAAACTCCAGGTCTGACTATAAAAAGATCACCTTATCTCCTGACAAATATCCTTATGCTGGGAATAGCAAAAAACTAAGAGCAGCTGCTGTGAATGCTGCTGTTGCAATGCGGATACATAGAAAAATTCCAGGGTCAGGTAGGAATGGCAGCATGAGCCCCTTTAATGATTTTCCCCGAGGCTTTTATATGTTAGTTCACAAGAAGAGAGTTAAATGGCATAAAGTAATTGGCTCTCTGGCCATCCACCCCTTGAGGGGATTGGCCCAGCTCTAAGACATCCATTCCCAAGTGTTTCTCTAGTTGAGACCATAACAATGTCTGCACAACAAGCTGCAGGTGTTAGATAAAGAATTAGTTTACAAAACTGTAACACTGTTTTTCATAGTTTCTGTGAGAACAGCAGAGCTCTCACAGAATGATGCAGAAAGCTGAGAAGTTTCTCTGCTAAAAGCTTTTCAGTGTCTACACTGGGAACCCCAAGCCCAGGGGTAGCGGCTGGTGTGGAGCAACCATGGGGACAGCCTGGACTAGGCTGGCCTGCCTGGAAGCCAGCACTGAGCACCCAGACATCTCCATGTCAGTAATAAAGCCCAGGCTAAAACCAGTCTTAGCATCCCTCAGTACAAATCCCCCATCCCAAAAGAGACTGATGCATTTCCCTTCCACTTTTGGGACAAACGTGAATTGGCCGATGTGAGAAAAAGGTCCAGAGTTTTCAGCTTCAAAGGAACCTCTGACCCAGAGGTTTCTCACGTTGCTCCCTTGGTCAGTGGCTGTCTGAGGCTGCTTTGTGTGGGGTGGTGGCAGAGCAGCTGTGTGAGGGGATGAGCTGTGTGCAGGAGGTGCTCTGACTTCCTTGGATCCATTTGCAGAGATTTGGAGGTTGCTCTTTGTTTCTGGCACAGCTGCCTGCTTTGATGCATCTTTAACACAGACATGTTCAATTGCCCCAAAGGAGAAAATACAGAATATATAACATAAATATAATAATACTAATTATAATAATAACCAATTATACATACATATGTAACATAGGGGATCAAGTACACTTGCTGATAATGGTTGAAGAAGACCAATGTGGTCACCAGGATTCTTACAATGAATCCTTTTACAGATGCAATGGTGTCCAGGTTTAATTATGAGCTCTGTGCTGCTGTCTCTGACAGACTGAGCACTACTGAGGCACTGTGGGTGACAGACTGATGGCTGATGGCTATACACGCAGCTAAAATGAGCACAGCTTAGGGAAAGGCCAGGCCAAATAATCAGAAAGCAGACAAACTTGTGATAAGAGTAACAAAAAATAATTGACCATTTTTCCTGTGTAATCAGAACCACCACAGTGACTCACAGCAAGCAAAGGCAGTTTTACACAGGTTTTATCTTTGTTCTCTACCAGTAGAGAATTTACACTGTAAATAGCCATGATTTTACTTCCTATTGCACCAGATGCTGCCACAACATCTCTGAATGACCTGAACAGAGTCAGGATGACCAGCAGGGCCAGTAGGTCTCCATCAACCCCCAGTGAAAGAAGAGGCATCATTTAGGAAGAGGGAGGCCTGTAGTCCACAATACCCTGCTCTACTAAGCAGACAGATATTTTGTAGCTCTTTTTTTTTATTTCAGAAAATCTAGAAGAAAAAAATGCATTTTTTTTTCTTCTAAATTAAAAATGTCAAACAATCTCAAACCAAACAAAACAAATGATTTGCGACTGTTCAGGAGTGTTGAAAATGATTTTGAAAAGTGCTTTAGGCTAATTTTGTAAACCACAACAGAGCTGTAGCGGGTAGAAACACACTTTCATCTCATTTATTTCTCTCCATCTTTAAATGCTGGGTTTGCTAGGATAAGCTTCTATTTCAAATCTGCTCATCATGACTTATACTTTCTTGGTTATGAAGTGTCTGGCCACACAAATAGAGACACAGACATGCCCAGTGAGCTTATGATCTTTCTGTCCTGTATTAACATTGTGCCAAATTTGGCTTCATTTTTTCTCCAAATTTTTCCCTTCCAGTGGTGCAAAAATCAACAGGGCTGATTTTTCCTACACCTGGGACTGAGTTTTTCTGTGTGTCTGTAGCAAGATGAGGAAACTCATGTCAAAATGAGGAGGGCTGTGCTGCAAAGTGCTGTATCCAGCACAGAGGCTGCTGGGCAGATGAAATGATACACCTGGGCTTGGCTGGGCTGCAGTTTACATGGGTTGTCAGCACCTTTGGAAGCAGGTGAAACCCCACTTCATGCAGCTTTGGCTCTCTAATCTCAGCAATCCCCTGTTGTGACCACCTCCAATGTCTCCTGTGACTCCTCCCATGCCAAAGAAGCACAAGCAGGGATTGTGTACCGTTGAGGTCTCAGTCACTGTACTTTTTTGTGACCAAAAGAGGCCAACAGGTTTAGAAACCCCAGCCTTTTCCTTCCTTTCTTAATCATCCTTCCGGCTTCGAGCATTCCTGGGAATGTCTGTTGGCTCCAGCCCGCAGCAGCGTGCGTGCCCCGGCTGGCTCTGTGCAGGCTGCAGAGATGAGCACCTCCAGAGGGAGCATTCGCCCCATCTTAGAACACCATCCACGCAGGGGCAGGAATCTCCTTTCACAATTTTAGCGGGTGAAAAACATGCGAAATGCTCTCAGCCGAGCTTCTAAGTGCCAATGCTCTGGTTGGCTTTTGCGTGTCAAAGCGTGTAGAATTGGGGGTGAGAAACAGCTCTTTGCATACTGCCAGAAGGTAAAGCAGCCCAGGGGGGACTGCAGATACCTGGATGCATTTCCAGGCAAGTGACAAGAACAGAGTCCCTGCTCACCAGTGACAGATTTCTCACTAGTTATCAGTTATCACTTCAGATAACACACGAGTGGAGTTCTGAGCAGTAACCAAGTCCTGAGGTGGAGTGTGAAACACCTGATACTTGGCTGTGTTGTGTGGCTGCTGAAGCGTGTACAGACTTGAGAAGATTTTAAGGTGCAAGAGCCAAAGGAATCTCTCCACAGGAGGCAGGGAGCTGCTCCACATCATTTCTTGGAACTTTGGGGTGACCTGCAGCCGGATTGAAGATAACCAGAACCCTGGGAGGTACCAGCAGGAGGGGCAGAGCAGTTCTGCCATATGTGAAAGTAGTTCTTCCTCAGCTGGCAGGAACTTGTTTGTATGTGATGCTCACTTATTCCCTCATACCAGTGACACACTGTTAAATTTACAATGATGCCTTACAGTGCTGTAAAACATGAACTTCAGCTTCTCACTTTAGACTGATTTATGTTCCAGGCATTTTCTGCTGCATGGAAAGTACATCAGGAAATTGTAATTCATTGTTTTACTGTTTGGTCACCAGTTGATGTATCTTATTTTTGTATGTTTATATGTGGGGGGAAAAAAGGAAAGCAAGACTGAGACTGAGTTCTTCTGAAGCAAGTAAGCTGGAATTCTGCAACTGCCTTTTCAGCAAATTAAATTTAACTAGTGCAATGGCAGGAGCATTCACTTCAGAAAGAGGAGAAAGTTCAATGTTACACAGTAAATCATCCTTTGCTTTTCAATAATTGGGATCATATGTCCAGAAGAACAAAAAAAACCCCAAACCTTTACTGGTTTTCCCAAATTCATAAAGAAATTGTGCTCTGCTTTTAAATGTAATAGGGAAAATATAAGATTTTTGGACGCTTTTGTTTCAAAAAAAGAGGAAAGACCTAATAAAACCTGAAGACCCACAAGTCTGGTGATACCCAACTAGCTTTACATCACTGAACTCCTCGATTAAACAAGATAGACAGAAGATCCAAAGAAAGCCTCTTCCTATGTAGCATTTATATTTGCTCAATATTCACTCTTCAGGGAGGTCTACAAAATGTGAGACCATATTAACTGTGAAACAGGTATGAAACAAATGTGTAAAATCTTCTGGAAGTACACAGGCTAAAACTGAGTAATTGTGACACCTCCTAGTCTTCCCTAACTTTGTCCCTTCCCTGTTGTCCATCACCTCTTTGGCTTAGGCCAGAAGTCACGCTGTGCTGGTTTCTCTGGCTGCTGTAGGAAAGGCTTGCTGAGATGCAGGCCTGGGAATGTCAGATCTCCAGCTGCATGTATTTGCATAGTACCTAAAAGCAAGGAACAAAGTAGCCAAATTCTGTAGGATCCTTCTTGGACCCCACAGGAATTTTCAGGCTGGAATCTGCAGCCCCCATCCAGGGTCCACAAAAGAGAAATCCACTGAAAATCCAAATACAAGTGGTAGTTTTATTCTGGGGCAAGAAGTTGACTTCCTGCAAACTGAAGGTGATGGTAGCTGCTAAAGGTCCCATTTTGGCCAGAAATTTTGGGGGCGTGAGAGGCAGAGGAGCTGGGCAGGGAGTGCTCAGGGGGAGCTGGATTCCTTGTAGGAAGAGAGGGCATGGAGGAAGGTGATAGGGGATATGAAATGAAGAGCAAGCCCAGGACCCCCAGGATGAGGAGGGGGAGAAGGGAGTGAACCAAAACCAGAGATGTCTCAAGCTACAGAGGAAGGAGGCAGGGTGCAGGGCTGGGGTCAGCACGATGAGCTGCAGCTCCCACAAGGGCAAAGGAGGAGTGGGATGTCACAGGGCGTCCCTGTCACTCAAAGCTTCTGCTGAAAAGGAGTTGGGGGCAGTGGGGGCATCCCTTCCTTCCTTCCTTCCTTCCTTCCTTCCTTCCTTCCTTCCTTCCTTCCTTCCTTCCTTCCTTCCTTNTTACTTCCTCTCTCTTAATCTCTCTCTTTCTTTCTTTCCCTCTCTCTCTCTCTTTCTCTCTCTTTTTCTCTTTTTCTCGGGAGGCTGTGAGACCCATCTCCTCCCTTCTAAAATACAGAACCACAAGGTGCTTTGCTGGGCTCAGTGCATGCTCTGAACTCCTGGCACATGAATCCCCTCTTTGTCAGACCACATTTGCTAAGAGACTGCCATGTGAGAGATGGGGCAGCATCACATCTCTCACAAGAGCTCTGTGAAACTCTTTGGGAGAATTGCATTAAAACATCCCTGGGGTACTGTAACAGAACTAATGGCACCCCCTCCCTTCCTTTTCCCATCATCTGCCCATCCACAAACCTTCCCTGATACCATAAAAAAAGGTAGTTCCGGAGTTCCTCCTTATGGTTTCTCATTATGTTTTATAATTTAATTGGAAGTAATATCCTTCTCCTAATAGAATCTGTTATAACAGATTCTACAGATATGTTCTACAAAAAATTCTGTAAAAATTCTGTGGCTTCTTCAATTAGTTTTTAAAGAAATCCTGAAGTCCACATGGAGTGGGCACTTCCAGAGAATTATGGAAAAATAATGATGATCTTGTACTTGAAAGTCAAAAAGCTCATAGATGCTCATGAAACCCTCAGTTCTGCCTCTACAAATCTCTGGGAATTTGGGCGGAAGCAGGCAGGATAGTCCTTACAGCAGAGTAGGGCCAGGAAATGCATAACTTTGGAAATTTATCAATTAACTTACGTTTTTGCAGAAACTGGTTCTGATCATTTTGGCATTCTTTTTAATACCATCTTAATGCATTTGAAAATACTGATTTTCCTGCAGATTTGACCACATGTCCACTACACAGACAACATGTAAGTAAATTATAACCTGCTTTCCCATCAACTGTGCTTCTACTTATATTACTTCTTTCTCACCCATGCTGCACGCAATAATTTTCAAAACAAAGTGAATAAACTAGCATAAGCATTTAAGTGCATTTCCACCGATTCCCATACTTAAATTAAACATGCAAATGCAAACATTAAAAGGAATGACTTATTCATGTTCTTAGGCAAAGCATACATATTAAATTAATGTATGTGTATCAAAGAAGGCACTAAGTGCTGACTCTTGGAAAGCCTGTGTAAGAAACTGTACTACAGACTGTTCATTTAATATTTTTTATTGCTTAATATGGAACTTAGAAAGACTGACTGTATTGATTCTATCTTAAATATTTGTCAATATATTCTCATTTAGAGCAACCTCCTAATTTCCAAATATATATTTAATGAAGCATTATTATATTCTTAAATGCTTTAAGAGTATACGTCACGTTAACATCTATACAAGGGAACAACTTGGATGTAACGTGTCAGATGGGAAGTTATCAGTAATACAAAACAGCTGTGTAGGATTGCATGTACAAAGCTTCACCAATACAGAAAAATATTTTTTTAAGAATGACAGAGATTGGTTTTAATTTTCACCTTTTCTTTGAATCTTGTTTTTATTTGTAGCTCTGGTGAAAATTCCATGTACATGCATTTTTAGATCTCTTTATGCCACAAGAGAAGACTGGGAGGGAAAATCATCTGGTGATGTTTTTTGTGAAGCTACTTCTTTTCTCTGCCAAAGAGGTGAAGGCTTAAGCGATCTGCAGTTTAAGTCTCAGAGTTCCTAGCAAGAAAAGGTGAAAACTTGTCAAGCTTACAAAACCAACAAATAGCTCAAGGACAGAGCTGGAAAGGATGGTTTTGGCACATTCAATTACTGGAAAGCTTTCACAGGAGGAAAATTGTCTTCAGTGGCTGAACTGCCTTTGTACATGGAGAATCAAAGTGCCAGGATTAAGGCTGGAACAGACTCAAGTTATCTCACCCAGGTTAATAGGTAGGAAACACAAAATAGAATAAGCGAAGAAGAAGGAAAAAACCAACATAGCTGAGATAGAAATCTGCAAAGCAAGAAGAAAACACAAAGTTATATTCACAAGATGGGTGGCCAGGTAAGCAAAAGGCAGTGGAATAACTTCACTTGCAAGGAAACTGAGAGAGGTCGGGGTGCAAGAGCTGATTGCTTGGACACTGCCCAATGAGCCCATGCAGTGAGGAGCAGGAGCCAAATCTTGGGGTGCAGGACCTGAAACCAGGCATTTACAACACAGTGGGAAGTTCCTTCTGGCTGGAGTACACCACTCAGAGCAAGGCAAAACTCAGGCAGGGAGGTAGGGGTGACAGAAAAGCACTGTGCATTACTGATGTGGTAGTGTGTAGAGAAGGAAAAGCATAATACAGTAAAATTGATCAAGGTGCATTGAATTCTTGAAAACCACTATAAATCTTTACTACAGCAGTAGCATAGATCCACTTCTAGATAAAATGTTACTGTGGTTATGGAATGGTGGAATAGTATTAGACAATCAACAGAACCTGTGAGAGACCACCTGCTCCTGGCAATAGATCAGAGGAGAATGACATCAGTAATAAAACTGAGGCTGCAGGTGATGACAGAGTTCCATTCTTCCTGATTCTGGACCACTGGCAGACATTTTTAAGAACATATTTATTGAGCTTTCAGGAGGTAGTGCTAATTCAAACACAGCGAGAATGTTACTGAAGAGGTGGCAGTAGAAAATAGCCCTGATCAAGCAAATCACGAAGCTTTCTGAATGGAAAGATAAAAAACTCTTTGGTTTTCTGCCTTCTTGTGCTTGGCTTTTTTTAATCTCAGAGGAGTGAAGGAACTTTGAGACTTGGCTGCAAAGGAGATTCTTGAAGTCAGAGACATATAATTGCTTCTGCATTTCAGGAAGGAGAAAAAACTCATGAAGAACTCCAGACCCAACTGGTGACAATCCAACTAGAAAGGGATATGAGGAACAGGCAAAGTGCCCACAAGAAATGGGGAAAAAAGGGGCTGACTAACATGGAAAATTATATCTTATAGGTCAGAAAGTGTGGGGAGAAAGTGAGATCTGTCAAAAGCTGGGCTGTGTTACACCTTGCAAAGGAAATTAAAAACACGTTGTAAAATGTTCTTTAGTCATATAAACAAACAGAGAGCAAAAAAGAGGAATTTGAGGCTGTTCTGCAGTAAAGGCTGGGGTTTGGGGTAAAAGATAACCTAAGCATGGACCAGAAATGAAATGAAAACTTTGCTTCAGTTTTTAGTCAGCACAGTGACGTGCCAAGGTGGTGTGACTCAGGTGAATGAGAGAGCATCTGGAGCAGAAAAAATCTAAGGGCTTCATATTTTCAGACAAAGACAGCAGTCCCATCTCTACCCAAAACCCTGAAAGAACTAACACAGGAACCTGCCCAAACTAGTAAACTGATAGATTATCTCAGGAACAGATGTTGGGAGAAAAACAAGACTATCTTCTATATTTTAGAAAGCATGAAAATTCTGATCTAGCTAAACACCAACTGTCAGTTTGATTTCAACAGTTGGCAGAGATAGACAACAGAGTATAGTTTAGCACAGCTTAATCCAAGGTAGGTCTCTAACCTGCTTTCTCTCTGATAAGCTTAATTGATTCTCAGCAGAGAAAATCCCCAATGTTTTCTCATCTTAAGTAAAGTATTTAATACAATGTTGCCTTAGAAACAACTAAATAAGGAAAATATCAAAGGCAGGTGAAGAATTGGCTAATATGGAAATAGGAGCTAAATAAACCATTGGGGTAGAAGACAACTATTTTGGGTACTACTAAAAATTAAATCTCGGAATCAACTTTTTTTTAGTGCGCTCAACAAAAAACATGACAATGATAATGACAGTTGTCACTGACAAAGACAGAAGAATCAAAATATAGCTCAGAAGAACCTGAAGGACTTTCAGGATTGAAAGAATAAATAAATGATGGACTTTAAAGGACAGGGCCATGCACTAAAAAAAATGTTGTGGTTTTGCTGTAAGCTTGGAATTAATCTGTTGGTGGGCAAGAAACTTTAGTGCATTAGCTGACCACTGGTGCCTTTAAGCCAGGTAACTATGGAGAAGAAAAAATGAAAACTTGGTGTTTTCAGCCTTAGATTTCCTTAACAGTCAGTGACAAGAAATGAGACACTGCGACTTCCTGATTTAAAATGAGATGAATGAGATGACCTGAGTATGGAGTTTACCTTAAACTTAGAATACAAAGTTTGAATGTCTAAAGTTAGGTTAGATGAATGCCCCAGAGAAATACTTGGCATGAAAGCCCTGCTTCATGCAGTATTTCATCCTGTGTGGTGTTGTTGACTTTTTCTTGAAGCAGTTCATGGGAGGTAGATAAGGCTGTAAAAGCCAGACACCTAAAGTTTCAATTATTTTTGAAAGGATCGAGTGTCTCAACCCTGTCTTTGAAACACTTTTGCTGTCTGCCTTTCGAAACCAGTGGTGGTGGTGTGAGCTCAGCCTCAGCAAATCACTCCTCCAGGTGGGGACCCTCCTACAGTAACGCACCCTGGGCCAGTATGGCTGCAGGATTTGTGCCGTGAACAGTAGCCCAACACCTGGCAAACACCTGGAGCTACAGCACCGAGGTTTGGGGTCATATTCCTATGCAGCTGGTGACCCCTTTGATGGCTGCATTGCAAAGATGAAGGCGCTGCACTTAGCTGGAGTCCAAGCAGGTGGGTCGGGCACAAGGCACAAATGCTCTTGGTTTATTTTGTATCCTCTTTTCCTAGAAAAAACCAAGGCAAAGAGGATACAAAATGGAGGTGCAGCCAGCCTTCCTTATCCCCATGCGATGGGGCTCACTGGGTGTTGGGAGGTCAGTTTGGGCTGCAGGAAAAACTGGGGTTCATCACCCTCCTCTGCCATCAGCAAAGATTCTGGAACTACAAGAGGAAAGGTCTGGGCACTAGTGCAAAACAAAAAAAAAATCGTTTCCAGGAGTAGGTTTATGGGTGAGGAAATCCCCAGGACTCTCCAGTGGAAAGCAATCATTTGGGACTGCAAGTCAGCCACGGCTCTAGACTGAGAAGATGGAAAAACTGTTTGGCATATACCAGAGACACTTGGCAGTAAAGTCATCCTGGACCAAATTCCCTGGGCACGGTGCAAATCCCTCCTAAAGCTGCTTTGAGGGGAGTTTGGATTTGCAGTGCTGGGATGCGGCTGCTCTCAGAGCAGCCCTCGTGATTAGGCTCTAAATTCTGCCTCGAGATCTCTCATCAGGCCAACTAAGACCAACAGGGCCAATTAAATGCTGGAGAAAAAGATAAGGATCACTAATCAACTTGCAAATCGTCTAATCAAACCATGCTGTTCACATCCCACTGTTCCAGTGGATTTATAACTATAATTATCCTATTTAATTTTTTCCCAATCAATTTTACATGAGTATTTATTTTTGTACACTAAACATATTGTCCTCCATAGACTCAAGGAGTTTTTTATAGTCATGCTTCTTAAACAGCCACCTTGCATGGCAGCTCTTAACCTTGATGCATATAGAGACACAGGCAAAAAACATTTCTTGGGTATGGCTCCCTGCTAAACTAAAGCATTTTTTTGGTTTGTGTATATAGATGTCCTGCTTACATATATATTTACTTTTCATTAGGGATTTTGTGAAAAATCTGAATATTAGTAGATAATTTAATGCACTATAAAAGATGACAGATTAAAAGATATATTATAAAAGACTGCATGATTTTTTTAGAAAGGTTTGGTTTTCAGAACAACTAAAATCCTCACATCTTTAGTGGTTTAGTTAGACCCCGTGTAGGCCTTCCCTTTTCACATCAGCTAGACCTAATACATTACATATTGCAAGAACAGTGTTAACAAGAAGACCATTTGCATATACTTAGGTCACCTAATAGTTTACATTTATAGGTTTTTAAAGGAACTTTTGGAAGAGCTCTTTCTTTTTCACATGCAACGTCTCCAACAGCATTACAGCAGTTAATGTGAGGTCTCTCTTAGACCTCTGAAAAATCTCTTTTGACCTGATGATGTTGAAAAAACTCAAGGACCCTTTCCTTTTTTGTGTTCCCTCCTTCATGTCTCAGGAGATGCCATTTCAGGTGGATCCTGCCAGGTGGAACAGTTAAAAATGGAGCCCCTTCCTTGTCACTTCCACTCCCCAGCTGTGAGAGCATACAGGATATGCAGCAAAAGTGAGGCAGGAATAGGTTTGGACATACATGTCTGCTAACTGGCTCTAATAGCAGCGTGGTTTAATGACTCTTGATAGGATCTTGCAGATCACATGAGCTGTTGAATCCTGGCATGAGTGTTCTTAGGTAAGCACTGAAATTCTTGGCAGGAAATTAAGAAGATTCACAGTCAAAAATGGGATAGAAGCCATTGAGTTTGTGAATTACCCTTGCAGGAAAATGTACTCCTGTCCATTGTACTGAGCCAATGTGCTGAGGACAAAATTAGAATGAAAATTATTTCTATACTTACAGCTTGTCCAAAGTAATATTAATGACAGAACACTTTATCAGGCTTGCATTGTGTGTAAAGACATGGAAAATTTTAGTTGTTCTAAGCATATAGCTTTGGAGCAAAGAAAGGGAACTATTTTCCACAGCTATAAATGAGTCTTCACCTTTATGGTGCACTGTTCAACCTGCTCTGACAATTTCCCCCATGAAAACCCTTGTATTGACCTAACAGCTTCAATCCCCAGCTAAGGCTTTCTTCAGTGAAATAAGAAGCAAAACACAGGTCATCACAGCAAATATCTATCATTCAGGAAATTACAGAGCTGTAGTAAAAATAGAATAAATCCCACCTTTTAAATCAAGAAGGTTTGGTGACCATTCATGTTTTCCATATGTGGTGATACTGTACACTGAGCCAAAAACATCTTTAGACCCCAGTCTTAAAGCTGAAGAGGCAGCTGTAACACATCAAACACAGCTCCATGTTACTTCTGGATTAAAAGCCTCACCAAGCTGCCAAAAATAAAAATAAAATGAACCCCCACGCTAAAATGTATTTCTGTATTGCAAACAGTAGTGAGAGATGAAAAATAGGTGGAAAAGGCAGCAATTCATTCAATCAATAGATAAACTACACAAATTCCAGAAGAAGCTTGGAAAATGCCATTATTGAAAAATAAAGCACAGTCACTGAGGCAGCTCCTGCAGTCAATCACACCAGAAGTTTAAGGCAATTCTGCTCCTCCTGGGTTCAGGGAAAGTTGACTAGAAATAAAAAAAAAATACGTATATAAAAGACATACAAAACAGCAGCCCCTGCAAAACAGATTTTAGGGCTTGACAGGGGGTTAATCCAGATCAGTGCTTATGGAGCAGGGTTTTATGCCTGGGCTCCTCTGCTGCAGCTTTACAAGCAGTAAATTCAGAAATACAAAATAAATGTGGAGACTGTGTAGCCCACAGCTCCCTATCTGAGCCATGGCCAGCAGAGTTGCCTGCTCCATGGGATTTACCATGTCTGGATTCAGCTGGCACAGGAGGCTGAATAGATACAGGAGGTGGGAGCAGGGAGAGCTGCCCCAGAGACCCTGGGAAGCCCCAGGGCTGGCTGCCAGGGTGCTGGCACACTTGTACTGGCAGCTAAATCCCACCAAGCTCCCAGATGGATAATGGGATTCTTAAATCTGCTCAAACAGTAACAGTATGTAGTCCTGGGCAGATTTAAAAGAAATATTTGTTTCTCTCTCTAAGCTCTGCTTAGAAAGGAGTCTTCCAAAGCTACCTAGTTTGGCAAAGGTTTTTTTCCCCTAGGAGAATGATCATGGTCCCTCCTCAATGTTTGCCTCAAGAAAATAATGTGTAAGCTGGAAACCATCAAAAATCCTAACACTTCCAAACTCACAAAGCAAATCAATGCAATAATAAGAAATGGTAATCTCAGACTGACAAAAACACAGAGAAGCCAAATATATTAAAGAAGTGGCTGTTTAAAGTCCAGCATTGAAACAGGAGATACATGCCTACAGTATTTAAAATGTGTGACAAATTATCTACTGCCAATCACTGATAAATCGATGATGTGTTTAATGGGACAGTGGCATCAAAGCAATATTGGAATTCAACTAAAGAAAAAACTCAAAATGACAGTAGAGGATTACATTTTCATTGATACTTCATTCATCAATGACTGGGATAGCTACCTGCACCCCAGTAGGCCCCTGAGCTAATTATATACCAGAAAGCTGAAACAAGTAAACCCTTAGAAATACATAATTTGAAACCCTTGTTCCTACAGAAAGGTCTTTGTTAAGGACAAGCTACAAGATTTTCCAGAATGGGGATGTAAAGCTGCACATACACTTCAAGACAATTTTAAAATGTTTGGTCAAGTGTAAGTAACAAATTACCTAAGTACAACAAGATAAACAGGGTGTTCTGAAGACAGTGGTATTGCATCAGTTAGGAATTCAGCCCAATTTTATTATTTTGAAACGTGGCAAATAATTTATTATTGCAACCATTTGCTCTGGGGCTCAATTAACAAATATTTATGCAGCTGTTTCTGCTGAATGTGGTTTATCAGTAGTAGAATGTCAGTGGGTATGAATGATGTAATTTAAAACCAATATATATTTAATGGTCTGCTCAAGGATAAATTAACCTGTATAATGCAAGATTTGTTATTAATGTGATTCTGTGATTTTTTTACTGGGAGGCATCCAGATACATATATTTATTGGAAATGCAAGAATTTGATGGTTTAAGTGCCTCAGATTAAAAAGCAGAATTATTATGAAAAGGCTTTGAAGAACACATTAGTACTTTGTGATCTATTAGGTGCACAATTTGAGGTGGAAAAAGCATATTTTCAAAAACAATAAGCATCTTTATTTGTGTTGTTTGGAAGTAATGTGGTGTTATTTTATACTGAAGAAAGTGCTGGGAGACCTCAACCTGCCTCTCTCTTGCCAGGTGCAGCTTCCACCTCCAAAAGAGATTCACTTTGAGACTACCCCCCACATTATAGCCCCCACAGTTTTCTGGGATCTCTCTGAGGAGGTGACTCTCTAGCAGACAGAAGGACATTGCCATTCCCATTGGCTAAGATGCTAGAAAGGACTTTGGAAAGACCTGGAAAGGAACTGGGCCCTGTTTCAAGCAGTCTGGTTTGCTTGCCATCCTTACAACCTGGACCACCCAAAGGAAGCTGTGAAGGGAAGAAATTAAGCTCTCCTCCTGATTTAAATCTTGCACATCTTCTCCAAATGCTACTTCTGCCCACCACCCTATATGCCCCTGCTGAATGCTGGAATCTTACCTTAATGAGACAGCATGATTTTCTACCTGATTCATTGTCTCACCATAACACAAAGGTCTGCAGACTGGATCCACGTGAGATGACACAGCTCCAACCAGCAGCAAATGTAGGAGCTCTTGCATGCACATGGCTTAGTTACCCCATCAGTATTTCAGCAGAATGTGTGTTTCTCCACAGAGCGGAAATGTTGAAGTCAAAGGTTCCACCATTGCCACTAGTCCTGGGGCTGCACCTTTTTTCCCAGCATGGAGAGAATAATTTATGCATCTTATATTGCTTGTAGGACTGAAACCAGAAGTAGGTGCCCACATAGAGACACTTCCTCACTGCTTTTCATTCTCTGAATCAGTTATTTTTTATTTTTTCTATTTTTTACAAGGCAAATTCTCTGATATCTATTAAGCTTTTGCTTCAGGAGTGTTATCACCAGACCTCTCATAGCTATTATTTATTAAGAACACAGAAAACACTGGTTGCATTTAGAGCTCTAATGGCCACCAGCCAGCCTTGCAGCTTTGCTCCAGGGCTGGGCACAGCTGCACAACTTCTGCAAACCAGGGCTACATCTGAAAGCTTGAAAACTCCTTTGCGCTGTTTGTATTTGTTTCAGCATATTTATTGTTTCTAACTTGGCAACCAAGCATGTAAATGTGTAGAAGTACTGACTTTATTGGCAGTCAGTCTGTGTTAAACAAGGCAACATGATGATACCAGCCTCGCTGCAATGCAGCAGCCAAAGCAAACTTCTGTCACAGCATAGAGAGCTTCCTACCTGTTCTTTTCTTGAGAAACACTGAAAAGTGCTTTAAAAGTGTACAGTGTGTATCCATACTGATGCTTTAGAAACTGTAATATGAGAAGAAAAACTACCAGTGTAGGGGATGGGAAAGGGGAACAGGGTTTCCTCAGGACAGGTTTGACAGCAGCTACAGCAGCAAGGGAAGCTGCATCAGCAGTACCCTGTGCTGCAGCAAACCTCCACAGCACCCTGCTCTCATCTAGCCAGCACTAAGGTTGCTTAGAGAAGGAAATGGGAACTGAAAATTAATATCCTTTCCACTTTTTCAGACAGGGAACTGCCAACTGTAGTATTTTTTGAACTGTCATAGGCCCTACAGTACACAAATGAATGCATGCAATTATGGAAGTTTGGGTATAGTGTTTCCATGGCTTCTATCACTTTGGAGCAAGGCATGTTTGTTTATCACACTGCTCACTTCAGGCATGTAACCCAAATATGATCCAAATGATTGAAATTAGGAGCTTGACTTTATTATAGATGTTCCTAATAAGCTGAAATTAGAGGACTGGAATGTACTTCCTGAGTGTGGGTGCTATAGGCAGTACCAAGAGCCTACACTGCAGAAGGCCAAGTACAAGTGAATTTGGATAGAGCTATATCATAGAATAATAGAATGTCCTGAGCTGGAAGCCCCCCCCCCGCCAGGGTCACTGAAATCCATCTCCTAGTCCAGCAAAGGACAAACCCAAGAGTCACACCACGTGCCCAAGAGAATTGTTGTAACAGTTCTTGAACTCAGGCTTGGTGTTGTGACCACTTCCTTGGGGAGCCTGTTTCAGTGCCCAACCACCCTCTGGGTGAAGAACTTTTTCCTAATATCTGACCTAAGCCTCTCCTGACACAACTTCATACTGTTAATCATGAGAGATCCTAAATATACCTGATACCTCAACACAGCTGGACAGATGATTTCCTGCCTCAGCAGCCTCCATGCCAGAGCACCCACGAGGTCTTCCCCAGCACTGGGATACTGGTGGCTGTCACCATTGCTTCTCAGCCACCCATGGCTTTTCCATTCAGCAATACCTGAGATTAGGTAAAAGAGTAAGAAGGAAACTTTGTGAACAGTTGTCAGCAGTTCCCAAAGGGTCCTATAGTGAAAACCCTCAGAGTTATTTACTCCTTCAGGTGCTTCACTTTGTGTGTTTGGGGTTAAAAGGCTACTGATAAGACTGTCCAGGAGACGAAAGGAGTGAACACACCTGAGGCGGGCAGGGAAGGTGAATGGAAAAGAGGACCCAGTTTGTCATAAACATTTTGTAAACAACAGTTTCCTGCCCAATCACTGTGAACTGACCACAGCAACCACATCTCCAATGAACCTCATGCTCTTCTGATGATAAGCATCCCAGACAGAAAGAACGTGACATACCATGAGGTTCAGTGACAATCAAATTGTGATTCATAAATAGACAATTACAAAAAGAAGGATCAAGCCTGATTTTTTCTACATCCCTCTGCCTCAGAAAAAGACTTAGAAACATGTTCTCATTTCTGGTCCTAGTGGGAATGTTTTTCCTGATACTATTCTGATCTAGGCCCAGAGAATACTCAATTTGTGTGCAAACCCATCATCAAGGCCTGCTTCTTAATACAAGACATTCCCAGAACAGGATGTTTGAGTGGAGAGCTGTGACAATTGCAGCTACATATTAAATATTCAGAGATATAAATAGCTAATTTTGCTTCTCCTCAGTCTCCTCATGTATTACTTTACCTTCCTTAATGATGAGGTCTTTGGAGCCAGGAGTGCATGGCAGCACTTGAGTGGAAAGTGCCTGGCAAACCCAGGGACAAGCAGTGTCATGGCACAGCCCAGCAGCATCTCCCCAGACCCCGGGGAGTGCCCTGCAGCAGCTGCTCAGCACCGTGTGGGACACTCAGACCACTGACATCAGGGAGTGCTGTAAAGATCCAGATCGTATTTTCCACCTTGTTTGTTTTTTTCATAGCCAGAATATGTATAAATTCTAGCTGTTCTTTCTCTTGATGGTTACACCCTGTCCCAGGAGTGATGGAGATATAAAGATGGAGAGTTCAGACATGAGGGCAGGTCTCTGATCTGTTTGCCAGGTCGGAAGCTCTCTGCTACCCAGCAGAGTGCACTTTTCCTTCACAAGGATATTTCTGGGCTAGACTGTTTTGTTTCCCTGTGTGCTACAGAGCTACTCTGCCATGTATGTTCTCCTGTGTGGGTGGAGATAATCTCTGTGCCTTTGCCAGCACATTCTTAACTCTTTTGAAGCTAAGGGTCACATATGAGTACTTTTTGTCATTGTCAGCCCATGCTTCAAAGTTATTTCAGACTTGCTTTGTGAATGGATTATTTTAACATACTTTACTATACAATTTTGTTGAAAGGACCTTCCTGCAAGTTTAGAAATAACAAAGCAAACTAGTAAACCATGTGTTGTTTTTTCTCATGGGTTTGAGAACAAATAAGGGTGGAAAGTGGGCAGATTTTCACTTCAGATGTTATTTCTGCACCAATTTAATGTATTCACCTTGCATATGTAGATCTTTTGTTTGCCAGGCAAAAGGTTGCACTAAGGTGCAGTAGAGAATAAAATATAGACAACTTCTCACTACCTTGGCAAAGTTTGAGCTATCTCAAAGACCGCCAGCCTGAAATTTCAAAGCTCATATGCCAGGCCCTAAGCATCAGGCAACTATCTCAAATTTCTTTGGAGAAGATGGTGTGGATTTTGATCTGTCTCTTGGTGTTTCCAAGACCTTCTTGTCCTTGGGTGTAGATAGAGGACAACTGTGATAGCCCCGCATTTGGAATGCAGATGCTGATATAGAAGTTCTCATCCTATGTCTGTTTCCCTTTTCCATTCCCCTTCCATTTCCTTACACCAGCCCTGCTCTGCACACCCATCCAGCCCCAGGCATGCTCCTTGGCCTCCTCAGGGAGACCACAATACTCCAGAGAGGGAGGAAAAGAACACAGGCTCCCTAATGCCACCCTCCCAGGTCTGTGTCTGCACAGAAAGACAAGAAGGAAGACTGACAAAGGCAACCCAAAACAGATGGGCTCTTCCTACTGAGTTCCTACCCCTGGGAGGTGAACCAAGCTATGGCTCAGTAGCACTGACAGCAAGTGCAGCCTCCAGTCTCCAGGCCAGCAGCATCACACAGGATAAGCCATTGCCTAGTACTATATGTTTTCACTGCAAAGTGGAAAAGATTGAAATGTGTATGAGCTAGGGAAAAATATTTTGACAACTTGACATGTTTACAACTTTTAGCCAGACAACTATTTCACTGTGGATTTTTAAAAAGTGGTTCACATGAAGGATTTTCTTACCTTTTTTCCTTGCTATTTCTGTTGTCCAGCAGAAGAAAGTTTATGAAAACAGGAAAATCATCTCCCTGTCACCATCCCCCAATTTATCTTTTCAAACCTTTACGTATCTGCTTCTGCCTTCTCTCTCCTTTCCCCATTTTCCTGCCTCCTGAGACAGAAATGCTGATCAGATGGGGTTTCCCTTCCAGACTGAGCCTTGTAGGACTTCTCCCATTTCAGAGATCAGCTCTAGTCCCAGCTAAATGCTATAAGCTACAGGGAAAAAACCCAACCAGCTAACAAATGTTGGCGAGACCACAAAATACAAATTGTGTCTGTAGGAGGAATATATTCTCATGCTGGGGAAATACTGAATTTTCACAACATTGAAGCAGATAATCTGGAGGAGGACAGAATTTTTTCCCCAGCACTCCCTTATACAAATAAACACCGCTGAGAAAACAAACTTGTTTAGGTGAGAGAGGGTTGAATTAAACAGCGGTATCCATTTGTGGTCACCTAAAGCTGCTTCTATGCAGATTGCTTATCTGTGTTTACTGCTCTAAATTGCCTAAATGGTGTGAGCAATGCTGGGGATGGGTGGATGTTGTTTATGCAGTTGTTTAGGTTTGTTTGCCCTTGTCTTACGGACAGGGATAGATGAAAATAAGATTCCTGGTCTGACTTTGAGATCTCCTTTTTCTTCCTTTCTGATGATTGTAAAGGATACTTAAGAGTACATTAGAATTTTAAAATCAGTAAATTATCCCTTCCCTATCTTGTGTATACTCTTGAATTAGTGTGTAGCACCTTATGTGTGTGGCTAAAAAGCAGAAATGGAATAAAGATGGTGAAGGCATCAGTAATTTGGGCACGTGGCCTTTTTACCACACATTATATTCATATAAGAAAGCAATCACCTATTAAGCTACCATCGAAAAAAAATCCCTGAGTAAAATCAAGACCGAAATCCCTACTCCACGAGGCCACATAATTTCACACACTACCTTCAGACTGTGAGCAGACCACTAAGCAAAGGTGACTTTATTACACAGGAATGTACTGGATTTTCCTCTAGGCGAGGGTGGGATTCCCAGAGCACTCCATATGTTGGGGATTTGCATCCCACCTTCCTGTTTTCAAAGTATCTTCTGAGTAGAGCTCATTTAAAGAGGTTCTCGAGGTAGGCAGCAGGGATGGGCAAAGAGAATTACTATTTTTTCAAAGCTTTATAGCCAAAGTAAAATATTTACTGTGTACAGATTGAACCAGGAAGGGGAGGCTGTAAGGAAATTATTACTTAAAAGTTCTTCATCTGCCAGCAACAGAAAAGCAGGTATAACTAACTAACTAAATAAATAAACAAACAAATAACAAAGACATGGCAGGGAGTGAAATCCCTGATGCAATAGTAAGCTATCGCTCCAGAATAACGTGCTCCAGGATTATGTGCTGATCTAACTAAGACAACTCATGGTGTGCAGATCTACAGATCCATCTGCAAGTGGTGACAGTGATATTTCTCTTTCCCAAGGGTGAGCTGAGGCGAAATCCAATCTTCTGTGGTAACTGCTGCAGTATGCACTTGTACACCTAGCCCAGGCCAGTGTCCAAGAAGACATCATCAAAAATCCACTGAAATGGGTGAGAAAATTTCCACTGTCTTTTAACAAGTCTTGGGTGGGATCTTGAAGCTTGTATTTTAGTGAAGAGCCAAACAGCTTTACAATTAAAAACAGAAAAACAACCAGTGCAGGAACACAATCAGTACTTTTAATGGCATTTAAAGGCCACCAGATGGACAACTTTCAATCATAATTAAATTACTGTCCTCAAGTAGAAACTACACCGTTTAAAAACTATTAAGTTTTAAGATGAAACATAAAAAGCTGAAAATAGCATGACTCATCCCTAGCTCTCTTCTTGTCATCCTCATTGCACAAAAGCTCCTAAAGTTTGGCTTCAGCACTTTTCTCCTAATTATAATGCATGATCCCTTTGTCACTGTGAAATGCACCCTCTTAAGCTAAAAATTTGCTAGAACTGTACTGATAAAACAGGGCTGAAACACAATTTGCTGTACTCTAACAGGTCCTCACAGAGTCTCAGGTGCATCCTGACTTTCTGCACTTTTGATGGCCCCACCATATAATTAATAACTAAAACAAAGATGTGCAGAAATAGGTTTAGATTAGAAATTAGGGAGAAATTATTTCCTGTGAGGGTGTTGAGACACTGGAACAGGTTGCCCAGAGAGGCTGTATATGCCCCATCCCTAGAAGTGTTCAAGGCCAGGCTGGATGGGGCTGTGAGCAACCTGACCTAAAGAAAGGTGTCCCTGCCCATGGCAGGGGGTGTTGGAACTAGATGACCTTTAAGGTCTTTTCCAACCCAAACCATTTTGTGATTCTATAGTGATTTTATGATTCATCATTGCAGAAGCAAAGCTTTCCTCTGTGACCTTTCTGTGTATCTACAGAAATAAGTTCTTTTACATAGATTATGTAGTGGTGAGACAAAAAAAGAACTGCCACAGCTCTGTCCCTTTGTCATTAAGGTCTATTTAGTAACACCACCACCACAATGCACAGGTGAGCTCAAAGCAGCACTGAGCCCTGTTGAGGCACAACACGTTCTAGGTCCCATAGCATGCTGTAATTTAGAGGCTTAATCAAGTTTTGAATAGGGATGGTGACCTTTTCTTTCTTCAGAAAGAAAGGGACAGCAAAACTGATGGTGCGAAATAGAGGGCAAAAGCCATTGGGGAAATGAGATTGTAAATCAAAGCAGAGCTATGCCTCAACTTTACTATATTTTCATTTTTATTAATAGCACCCACTACTATGTTTTATAGCCTACCCTTTAAAAATAGTTCATGAATTGCAGGGGGTCCTATAAATTTAATTCCAATTTTTAAAAATGTTGTAGTTAGAACAGAAAATTTACATTTCTAAGCTCTGCTCTTAAACTCCACGATCCTGCAAATGGATTTACAATAAAAACTATCATAAAAGTTGTGTATTGTGGGTGGGGAATAGAAATTGAGAAACAATATTCTATTCTTTATTTTAAGGGTATATTAAATACTACTCCTGGTTTAAATTTTTTCACAGAAAATTCACCAGGACCATGTCTAATTTAGAACAGCATTTATCAAACTTCCTTTGTAACCTTGAACATGCATGTTGGTTTTGAAGAGTACAGCACCTTGGCTGGGGGTGATCCTACTGGTTCTTCTGGATTCTCCTGAATGCTGCTATGTTCCCTTCTTGACAGAAACAACTTGAAAAGTGCAGACTTAAGACCAACGCTTGGGAACATTCTGAAAATAGGGGATTGCATTCTACTTATTTCTATTTCTTTCAGATTTGGCTCTCCTTTGCCTCTACTTATTATAATGTGGAATCATCTATTATGGGCTTTTTGGAAAAAATATTGAAAGCCTGCTCCCAGTGCTCTATGCATCCACGTACCATGGCCTCTTGGAAGCGTGATGGAATGAAGTACGACAGGAAAAGGTGCTGAGTTTTTTTTGAGATTTCCATATTTTTGAAACCAGAAGTTGTTGACTCCTTGCCATAGCCTTGTGGTGTCTCTTTATGAATTTTCTCCTACTGCCTACTACATGTCATCTTATATGTGGTTACATTTAAATTACTGGGGAAAAAAATTAATCCAGTCTGAAGCAACCATTAATGATACCCATAGATATCTCCTGTTTACAAAAAAACCCATTCGAACAAAGGGGAAAACTGAACTCTATTAAGCATAAAGGATATATTGGGTTTGTCTGTTATGACTTGGTCTAAAAACAACAACTTCTCAGGCTGCTTTCATATTCTATTTGCTTTATACCACGCTTTGGGATATTAGTGACTCTTTGGCTAACACAGATTTTGAAAGTGGTATCTATTCTGAAATTTAACTCAACTCTGAGCTCTGCTAGTGTGTAACTAATTCTAAAAGCTTCTGGAGCTTAAAATTCACTCAGCAGAAGGTGGGAAAAAGCACACAGGACTGCACTGGACTCAGTTGTATCATGATTCAATAACCAGACTTATTATCAGTGGAATACCAACCATTTACCTCAGCACTGGCTGCTCTAGCATCTGGAGAATGACTTGAGCATCACAGTCCTCTTTGTTTTTATTTTTATTTTCTTTTTTTAAATTTTTTTTGTTTGTGGTTTTTTTGGTTTTGTTTTGTTTTGTTTTGAGTTTATTCAAATATTTAAGGTCTACTACTTAGAGAGACATTTTAAAATTTGTCCTTATATTAAATATATTTTTAAGGTATCATCTAATGTGCTGAGTATAAAGTCACTGCTGTATAGAAGTCTTGGAAAAGACCAAGAGGACTTGAAAAAAAAGCAAATCTTTGGCAAGATTGTGTGCTGGTACCCACATATTGGTAGTGACAAGCAGCTCAGAGTCCATCATGAGAAATGATGGGAGAGAAATGGTAAATGAAATATTTCATAGTCCCTGCTGCAATCCCAGAGACTGAGAAGCAAAGACTACTTCTGTGAAGAAACAAGTCTCACATGAGTGATCCCATTTTTGCTATTTCTCTGGTTATGGAGTATTTGCGCTGTGGCAATCCCAATTCTCTAGGTTAATAAATGACTGCAGAAGAAAATAAGCCCATGACAGAAATCTACACATCATGATTCCAAAACTGATCAGCATTTTTGAGGACTTAATTAATTACATGGTGAAAAATGCCCTGTGAGCAACACCCCACACACACCTATGTGTAGGTCATAATGAGCACGTTACTTTGCTTCCCTGATTCTGCTGCTTTCTGCATTTCTCTGACAGTTCTACATTCCTGCCTGCCACTGCCCACAAATACATTTCTGCTACCCAGTCTTAGTCAGCAGAGGAGCTGTGTGATGGGCTGTGCAGTGAATATGCACAGACATGTGCATGGTGCATGTTTCGCAGACTGATAACCTCCAGGATCACACTGGATCTGAATTTCTAGCAGTGAGTAGCTGTTCCCTATAGTATTATTTGGAACCCCTCTGTGAATCCCAGCTCCACAAGGTGGCTCTTGATTCCTTTAAAAATATCTCTGCTTTTGTGGATTAAACATATCTGAGAATGATCTTGAGAACAATCACCATGGCTCTATGGATGCACAATGCTACAGTGGAACCCAAGATCCCCTTTAGTATGTGGCATATTTTTCCTTCAGTAAAGCTGAAAAATAGACAAAGCCTGACACTATTTGAATACTACAATTTGAAGGAAGGTTTCATGTCAACTGCTCAATAAAAACTGAAAAACAAGAAAATAAAATTATTACACGTGCCTGTGTGAAATGGGACATTCAAATGCTCACTGCCTGCTCTGTTCCTTTGTGGCTTCTCTTCTAGAAGTGTCCTTCCCCTACTCCACACCTCTGTAGGATCAGGTTAATACAGTCACCAGGTACAGAGGGGTGGACCCTCTCATAGTATGGACAGCAGGATGGCAGTGTGGTGCTCCTCAGGAAAGAGATCTTGCCTTTGAAGGCCAGGACACACAATGAGGTATTTACTTGACTCCAGACAGACCTTCAGCATCCCCAGGCAGACCTCCCAAATCAGTCTGTGGCTGGGCATGTGCTAACACATGGCCTCCCAAAGAGTTTTACCTCCTAGAGCACCTCATCTGAGTGCGAGGTCTTGCCCTGAGGTCTGTGTCTCCCAGGCCCCTGGCTGGGTGTCCATACAGCTGATGAGCAGCTCTCTGTGGCACGGAGAGCAGCAGGTGAAACTAGGGCAGGACTGTGGCACTGCAGTGTAACTCTGTGAGATGGGCTGGGCTGCAGCACATCTGCCAAGCAAAGGCTGATGGTGTGATCCCCAAACCTAGAGTGTAACACTGGATCAGTCTGCCCTCCCTTCTGGGTACAATATCGCTGCTTTTGGTAGCCAAAAATTCAGATTCCTGTTGCTTACATCCTAGGAAAATGTTAAGAAAACCTGAGTAAACTTTGGGAAAAAAGGATTATTTGCTCTCTGTTGATTTGTATATTTGAGGTCATACTTTCAGGTTTTCCGCAACAGGGATAGAAATTTATTTAACTTATAAAATTTGAGAGCTGAAGCGTATAACAAACACTATGGCAAGGCAATGCTGGGTGTGTCTGAGCTGAAACGTTAAGTTCATTCTTCTTGTCGCTTCCTTCAAAGCTCTGCCGAGCTCAGCCCCTCCCTGGTTATCCTTCCCTGCCGAGCCTGCTGTAACCCCTACGCCTTGCTGCTCTTCCCACCTTGTCCTTGCACAACTTGCTGCACCTTTGCCTCCACCATAGCTCTGCTGGGCCAGCTTCTCCCCCCAGCCCTTTTACAGTGTGGTCTCAAAAGATCACTTAGAGTGAAGCCATCTGCTTCTTGTTCTCCTATTTTCTCCTTTTTTTTTTCTGTCTGCCTTTAAACATGCATTTTCCATGGAGAGATGGCACAAAGATGAAATATTGGGTGCTAATAACTATGTGTGTTTGCTATAAACTTAAATCTGGTAGATCTGCCCTGTGTTCATGTGCACCATCTTCAGAGCAGCTGAGGTTGCTGTTCTGCTCAAAGTCTTTGTAGCAGGTGTCTGACAATGGATAAAGACCCTGGGGAGAATCTCTGCTACAGAAGTTTGTATCCTGGAGCCAGCACAATCTCATGAGCAATAACCCAAAGGATAAGCCAAGGGACATGGCTTTCAGTCCTATATGTATTTTTCACATTTTCACATGCAGAAAGTCTGCAGTCAAGAGCCAGAAATGTGGTATCAGCAATGGAACTCAATTCATTAAAAATTCAAATCAATGGAAACAACAGGACATATTATTTATCTAAGCCTTGAATCAATCTGACTACTATGCATAATGATCTTAATTAGAAAAGTAAGCTGAAGCAGGAAGACAGTCTGTCTCCTGGCTTTGAAATTATCATACCCCTATCAGTATGCTTGGGTAACTTGTAATTAGGGACAAAGGTTACACATAATTTTATATGCTGAAAAACCGGTTTTATACATGTCATTTCAAGAAAATATTTAAGAAATAGATGTAAGACTTGCTAACCCTATTGTACTTTGATTTTTTTCTACCAGATTAGTGGTCTGCACTAATTAGTTGATGGACTTCAGAAATGCCCGTAGAAGTTTGGCATTTATAGAGAGCCAGGAGACACTAATAAGAAACTGGCAACATCAGCATCAGTTTTTGTATGAGTTTCTTCACAAAATTTGGTACCTCTTCACATCTATTTCACCTGCATGGAAAACACAGCTCAGAAAAGCAGCGTGGGCTGTCCAGTAGCAGAGAGTAAGGGCTTTCCTGTTCAAAAACTTTACTGGAGTATGGCCACAATTACACCACAACACAGTTCTCTGTGCAGTCCTCTGTATCTTTCTTATTTTCTTGCTTATCTTCAACTACTGCCATTGAATATGAAATGTTCAGGTTTTGACAAAATGGCAGTCCTGTGATTACACTTCCTTTAATATTTTATTGATGAGCTGTAATTAGAAAACAGAAGACCTAACTCTGAGGTCCTGTCTCATCAAAGTAGTCAGTTCCACACTTAATTTAAACAAATATTTCAATTTAGTTAAATCCACTGAGCAGGCCCACACTTAATTTAAATAAATTCTTCAGTTTAGTTAAATCCACTGAGCAGGCCCACACTTAATTTAAATAAATTCTTCAGTTTAGTTAAATCCACTGAGCAGGCCCACTGCCTGCTCACAGCATCAAGTCACACATGACCACTACTCTTAGCAGGAGCATTGCCTTATCTTCTGCATTGGAATACACCTCTTTCTCTCTTATCACAGCTACAGATGTCCTGATTTTTTTTTCAAAGTAGTATTTAATCTTGGAAATACATTAGAAAAAGATCAAACCCTCTCTGTCACACAAAATGGCCTTGCTTTCCCAGAACGCTATTTCCACAAACAAAAAATATGGAAATTAAAATCACAAGTAGGATCTGTTTCATCAAAGTATTAGCTACATTTCTGTGAGGTTGACAATCACCTTTTTAACATGGCAGGAATTACATGTGTAATTCTCTTTAATGGGTGTTACAAATGTTCAGCCCACACTGAAAAAAGATCACAGTTGGTATGAGTAATAACTTTTTTCTTGAACATAAACAGTTCCCCTCTAGCTCTGTACATATCCTCCAACATCAATGTAACCACAGCTGTCAAGGCAGCCTCACCTCTTTCTATGTATATTTTAGCTTTAATTTTTTCCCATGCTTTCACTTAGTGGATTTTTTTTTTTTTTTTAAGGACCTAAACCTGTTCTCCAATTTTGTGGGCAAATTCACTGCAATAACAGATCTTGGTGTTTAGATGTCTTTAAACATTATTATTAGCATGCAAGAAATTAGAGACCTACATCAAGATCTGGAGGTTTGGGTGTTGTTTTTTAATTGAAAGTGGATTTCAAATTGTAGTTTCCCTCATTCAAGGATCTCCAAACACTTTTACACAGTTAAATGAGTTCTTGTGGCCTCCTTCTGTACAGGCAGCAGCAGCCCCCTTCCCACAGCCTTGGCACAGCCTTGGTGGCCACCAGCCAGGGCCACCGAGGTGATGGAGGATGAGGATGCAGGAGTCTGGGCAGAGGATGGCGATGGGCTGAGGCTTGCAGGACACACATCGTATTAGTGTCGAGATGCACAGGTACTTATAGTCCTAAAATGTGCCAGGGGAGATTTAGGTTGGACATCAGGAAGAATATATTCACAGAAGTGGTGATTAGGCATGGGAATGGGCTGCTCAGGGAAGTGGCAACGTCACTGATGGTGTGAACACCAAACCTGTCAGGTTTCACCATCCCTGGAAGTGATTAAGGAAGGACTGGATGTGGCACTGAGTGCCATGGTCTGGTTGACACGGTGGTGGACTCAATGATCTCAAGAGGTCTTTTCCAACCCAACTGATTCTGTGATTCTGTGATGAAATGTATCCTCCAGTCCCTGGGACACCCCACATTCCCTTTAAGCTGTCATGTCTCCTCCATGGGTGAAACACAGAAGTTATAGAATCATAGAATATTAAGGGGTTGGAAGGGACCTTAAAGATCACCGAGCCCCAGCCCAGCCTGCCCTGGGCAGGGACACGTCCCCCTGGACCAGGCTGCCCAGGGCCCCATCCAGCCTGGCCTGGAACGCTTCCAAAGATGCGGCATCTGCAGCCTCCCTGAACAACCCGCTGCAGTGTCTCACCACCCTCACAGTAAAGAATGTCTTCCTCCTATGTAAAGTCTAACACCCGTATCTGTGTCCCCTCAGTGAAGCACCCAGAAATCGCTTGAAGCGCCCGTGTCCCCTCGCTGCCACGCTGTGTGCCCGGGCCCCGCGGCGGCCCGGAACGCAATCGCCGGGGCCGCGGTTTCCCGGCGGGCCGCGGTGCCGCGCGGCACGGTTGTCATGGTGCGGCCCCGGGCGCGGCCGCCATGGACGAGGAGGACACGGTGGGCTCTGGGGTCCGCTGCGCCGGGGGAGCCGCCGGAGCGCGGGCGGNGCCCGGAGGCGGCGGGCGAGGCCCGGCTCGGCCCCTCGGCGTTGGCCGGCGATCGGTCTCTGCCGGGGATGTGCCGCCGGCCGCCCCCCAGCCGGGCCCGGCGTAGCTGCCCGTGCGCAGCACGCACGTGGGCGTTTCTGGAAACCACTTTGTGTTAATCTGTGTGTTTCCCTCTTCTCCTTCCCACTCCGGTTTCTCCGGGAAGCGCCGGCTCGTGCGGGCTTTCTCCCACCGCGTGTGTTTCTTTGCAGTTCTAGACATTTATTTTTCCTTTCGCCTCCCTCTGCAGTTTTTGTCTCTTTAATTTCTGACGCGTGGCTTTTTTTAAAGCCCCGCCACGTGTGTGCGAGGCGTGGATCGCTATTCCCCTTGTTCTAACGCTTGCCAGCTACAAATACGTGCTCGGAGTTTCCTGTGGCTGATGGCAAATGCGATCATCACTTGTTACCAGCCAGGGCTAACACAAAGGGTGTAAATACTCTCCTCTAAATAATCTCAGAAGCTGTGCAGCAGCCTCGTCATAATACCGTCTGTTTTACCTGAACAGTTGTGAAAGTCTGCTGTTCTTTATTCCTTTCAGAGAGATTTTAATGAGCGCTGTGCCCAGTGTTCAGAAGTGAACTGGGGTCTCACTGATGGAGGCAGATTTTATTGTAGATCTTGCCACAACGTTACTGAGGTAAAAAGATGAGTTACTGCCTTGGAAAAGGTTTCTTCTCATTGCTTCTTGACTTTCTATTAAAAAAATGATAGATTTTTCTCCTTGACATCGAGAGCAGTATTTTCATTCTTCCTTCTTCATGCTTTACTTGACACTATTTAAAACTAATGTTCCTTGAAATCACAAAATCTAGAATGAGCCATCTTGGCCTGCTGTGTTGTTGTAGCTGTGGTGTCAGTGTGCTCTCCAGATGCCTTGAAAGCATTGCCTGGGTGTTGCTGTTTTTTGTGCAGTCCCAGTGTAGGCAAACCCTGAGGCACGTCACCTGTATGTCCATGATAGTAATTATCTATTTTTGAAATTTCTGAATGAAAAGTTCAGAATGTCCCATCTCCCTTTAGTTTGAGAAATTTGAGTAAGTTCCTCCATTATATTTTATGGTGGGGCAATCTGTGCAATTTAGGTCTGGCTCTTTTTCTTGCTAAGATATATTCCTGTTTTGCAGAGAACTAGAGAAGTTGTAAACACTGATTTTCTTACTAATTCAAGAGTCCAAACAATCTCCAAAGGTTTAAGAAAACAGGAAAAAAATGGTATGTATGAGTTTCTATCTGTGTTTTGCAAAAGAGTGGCTGTACATCCAGGGTTCACCTAGGCTGTTAGGTCTTTGATGGAGACCAAAAGTGAATAGGTAGGGAAGACTGCAGGGGTGGGAACAAAATGCACCTCCCTGATGCTGTCACAACCTTCAGAGATCACATTTGGTGGCTTCCTATGCCACGGGTGACCTCTGTGAGCACAGTGGTGGAGGCTTTTTGATTGAATGGAGCTATGAGTTAGTTACTGCTACTTTGATCTGGGGAAGCAAATACTCACTGAAGCTACTGGTGGCATGAATTCAGATGTGGTGATCTTTTGTTCCTTCCCTGTGATGGCTATCACAAAACCAGAGAAGTTGTTTGCAAGTGAGATGTGATGGTGGCCCAGCTCCTAGTGTCAGTCTGGCTTGTGTTACAGGCACTTGGCCCTGCAGCCTACTCACAAACTGCACAGAAGAGGTTTCATGCAGTTCCAGTAGCTGAACCAACACTGCATCTTTCATCCAGAGTCACTTTTTTACTTTTAATTTCGTGAATATTCAGAAGAATTGTGGTCATTATGTATGAGGATCTGTGCCATAAGGATGTAGTAGTAAAGCTGCTTCTAGTACTCTAGTACTCCAGTACTTCTGTGCTGGCTGGATATATCTCTTACTATTGTGGCCACTTTCAGAAAGCAAAACTGTATTGAAATGCCAAATAAAGCAAGGGGTTATCTTTGTCTCTGCTGTGCTGATCTGCTTTTGCTCTGCTGCAGAGGCAGTGGATTGCTACATTCCTTTGAAAAAAAACAATTGTGTGGAAGTGAAGGGAGGTGTGAAAAGGATCCCTCCAGGTTTCCTTATCTTGTATTGCTTCTAAAGTCTGGGCTGTGTACCACTCATGCTTTTAATTTCTCCTGTTGGGAGGGTCATTAGCCAACCCCCAGGCTTCTTAAGAAAGAAATCCTTATCTTCACGCAGTCCCTTGGATGAGTGCAGTCATGTTAGACTCTATTCCATGGATTTATAGCAGTAAGCTGTGTCTGTTAGCTCACTGGTTAGCAGTTAGGGCCAGCATCATTAAAGCAGGGCAGAAGCTTTGGGCAGATAGCTTCTAAGATGGTAACATGCAAGGTGTGTTTTGGAACAAAAATAGTGAAGAACAGATGTGGAAGGAATGAAAAGGGAGTTGAGAAATACAGAGATAGTTTCTAAAACCAAAAGCCTGTAGAAAATGTAAATAGTAACTTTAGAGAGATAAGGGCGAAAAGTAAATGTAATGCAGCCTGAAGAAACAGTGAATTGTTTGGAGCTGGCCCACTCCCTGTGAAATTTATGTTGTGCCAGGATTTGCTAGAAGCTTGGGATAGTATTTTATTTAATGTGTATGATAATGTGTGAGAGAATGGTGAAGCACGTGGTGGTATTAGTTGTTTTTTGCCTGACTCAGTACTGTAATGTTCCAGCTTTCTGTGTCAGGGGTGGGAAAGAAATGTTCATATTTCATATTTTTAATGGCAGGTTCTCAGTTATTTTTAAACTAGTAATTTAACAATGCTCCACTCAATTGCAAATGCCACACTAGACGTTATAATGAATTATATTATTCTTAGGAAATGCGTGAAGTTTTTGTTAAGTAACTTTTCTTGTTGTTTAAGGCTGTGAATAAATGGAAGTTAATGTAGTATTCTGTGTAGCTGGTTTATGCACTAGGATCTGAAATTATTAGATACGGAGATAAGGTTAAAGAAACCCCAAACAGTACAAACAAATGTAGCCCCCCTTTTCTTCTCCTTAGATGGAGGCTGTGAATGGTATATTTGTGAAGGCTTTCAGCTGATACTCAAGAAACAAGCAGAAGCTTTAGAAGCATTAGGAGTATGTTCACAAATGAAGGTATGTAGATGTCAGTGTGAGTTGTACACTCCCTGTGTGTGTGTTACAGAAGGTGGTATTTTAAAAGATTTTAATTTTTAAAGTGAATCACACAATTTCCTGTTTAGAAACATTGAGCATATGAAATCAAATTTTGTTTCTCTGTTAATATTAAAACATATTTTATAAATCACAGTTAATAAAATTAGAGATGGAATATTATTCAGATTACTGATTTAGAAATTACTCTCTGTTCTCTCAGCAATTAATGATCTTGTAAACATTGTACTAATTACCACCCATTTGTGTTTATCAGGATGAAATTCTGTGCAATTTTTGGAGGTGTTACCTTCAGAAAAGCAAACAGGCATATTGCAAGAGACCAGCTGGGGAAACTGTAAAAGCATTATCAGTAAGTGAAAACTCAAATCCCATGAGATGTTTGGTATCTTTTTGAAAGCAGTGGCAGAAATCTCCATTTAGGCTACCTGTCTTGCTGGTAATAATGTCACTGCAGTTTGAAGGAAGTCACATAAACAGGCTTGCACATGTCCATTTTATAGGGTTTTGGGGCTTTTTACCTATTTAAAGAGATGAATATTGCTGTGAGTATTTGAAACTGCTTATTTGAAAATACTGCTTTGTCTTGTCATAGCTAATAGTTAAATAGAAATCACAGTGCAAAAGGTATGTTCAGCTACCATCCTTTTCCTGCCTGCTCTCTTGAAGTTACTCATTTGATCAGGCTTTGATTCTGTGCATTGCCAACTTTCTGGTCATTGTAGCAGATTAAAATGTAGTCAATAAATGTTTTTTCATTTTTTAATCTTGAGAAATCCTTTAAAAACACTTCTTTCTTTCTTGCCTTCTTACTTGCTTTCTTGCTTGCTTTTCCCCCACTTATTGGTGATTCATACAGTAAAAATGTGAACAGTTTGGGTTTTAACTTTTACTGTAAGTTTTGCATCTGTCACGCTTTATGTTGTTTGTTAAGACTGAAACAGTAACTAAGAATAGCTAATAAAGCATTTATTTACAAAACCCAGGTATGTGAGAGCAGCACTGATGTGGACAGTGATCCAGAGAGACCCAGCCTTCTGCACTTGCTGTCTCTCTCCGAAAGTGAGGGGGATCTGCAGACTGACTGCAGCTTTGCCTCATCAGTGAGCAAGGTCTCAGGTAGGAGCAGTGAACTGAACTATCTGAAAACAAGTTTTTCTGTAGTTTTTAAATATAAATAAAGTGTATTTGTGTACAGTGATTTGGAGGAACTGGTTGGAAGGTATAAAGTTTTCAGTCTTGTTTGACACTGTACTATATTCTACCAGAAATAGAAGACTTCCTCCCCCAACCCCCACCCAAGGAGATGAAGGTTAAACCTCCAGGTATTTCCCTGGAAATACTATGGGAAATGCAGGAGGAAGTTCTGTTTTATAGCAAGTTTGCTCCATGCCTCCTGTCTGGAGTGGGAAAAAATTGCTGTTATATCTGCAAAGCTCGATGTTCACAAACACAGCATCTTTGAAGAATAACCACTTGCTTAACCAATAGCAGAGCTGGCTGTCATGACTTTGATGTTAAAAACCATGGGTTTGTTCTTTAGTGGGTGCATTTTTTTCTATCCCATAGATATATTTAGCTTTTTAATTTTTTTCTTTACATTATTTTGGTACTTCTGTATCTTTTGTTTGCACAGTCTTTTTAGTGCTTTCCGAATAACCCCTTCTATGGAAAATCATATTTTACCATTCCATAAGTTTCTCTTTCCTGCTCACAACAGCAGCTGGAAAATGTTTACAGAATGCCGAAGTTTTTAATTAAATGCAGTAGAAAATTGGAGATTGGAGTGTTAGGTTCTGCTGGGCAAGTGCAATGCCAGACAATGCTGCAATGCCTGATACCAAAAATGCATTTCAAAGCACATTTGAAAGCTTTTTGCTTGTGTTGAACTTATGATGGTTTTCTTTCTTGCTTTATTCTTTGCTTGGTTTTTCCTTATCTGTCTCAGTGTTTTTTACTCTCTTGTTATGTACTATCCTCTGAATGTCATGTTTCTGTTCTTCTGTGATATTGCCTGTCTACCTTCAGAAGAATGAAATCTTGTTTTTTCAAGCTTTTCTCTTTATTTTATGAGGTCCAGAAGTGGTTATAGAATGAGAAATTTGATCAGCAGCAATTAGAAAAATAAATGCATGTTTAAAACTCCAGACAGAATTTAAAACTCCAGGGAGCAGGGGGAAGGTATAAAAATGGTGATGCAAATTTTTGTGAATATTATGCTAGAAGCTTTCATCCTTATATATTAAAATGACAACATTGTCAGGTAAAGAGTCACTGTATGTTCATTCATGTAGAATCTTGGGTGTTATACAAATGTAATACGAAGAGGAAAGAATTGAGTGAAGTATTTTTAGTGAAAGTATTCCCTTGAATTTTCTTCTCCTTTTTGATGTCTAGAGGAACTCTTTCTTCCTTGGTACTTGTGCCTTTCATAGGTCTGTTTCTTAGAGTTTTAGAACAGCTAGGTAGGCCTAAGTAGGCCATAATTCATTGTCTTGGTTGGTTGTTTCAGAGGTTGAGTTCAGCCTCCAGTAGTCATCAATTTCAGTAAAATCACTTGAAATTAGTTAAGAGTTCAGTGATACTAAAAGTAATTTTTGGTGAAATCAGACAAACGTAGAAATAGTTTTGTCTATTGAAATTTAACATACATAATAGTGTCTTCTAGACTATTGTAAACTCTTGTGAAGATTCATACATTTTTTTCTTCTGTGTTGTTTTTGCTGAGCTGTAATTGCTACAGACTATAAAACCCAACACCCTTCTTTCCCTAAGAGGCTTGTCCAGACAGCAAGTATTTTTTTGTTATTTATGTGTAGAGTTAATAGCAAATTCCTCTGAGTATAGCACTGAGATATTGCTAGAGAAGCCTATAAAACTCTTAAATTATTAGCTGCGTGTAACTCTGTGTTGTCATGCCTTGCGTAAGCTGGAAGAAATAAAAGGAAATTGTGTGCCATCATTAAGGCCACAAATATAATGGGGATTATTTTAAATTGAGTTGAATGTGAAATTAACAACTAAGCTTCAGTCACGAAGCTGCCTTTAAGCACAAGTATCCATGTGAAAGGTGAAGCAGGTGACTGTGGGGATTAAACCCATGTTCCTGCCTGTGTTCCCGGACGCGCCTGTGCGTGATGGGATGCCCTGCTCTGCGCAGGAGTTGGGGCCGGGGCTGTGCCGGGGCTGTGCCGTGCTGGGGCAGTGCCGGGACTGTGCCGTGCCCATGCTGTGCCGGGACAGTGCCAGGGCAGTGCCGGGGCTGTGCCGTGCCCGTGCTGTGCCGGGGCTGTGCCGTGCCGGGGCTGTGCCGTGCCGGGGCAGTGCCGTGCCCGTGCTGTGCCGTGCCCGTGCTGTGCCGGGGCAGTGCCGTGCCCGTGCTGTGCCGGGGCTGTGCCGGGGCTGTGCCGGGGCAGTGCCGGGGCTGTGCCGTGCCGGAGCAGTGCCGGGGCTGTGCCGGGGCAGTGCTCGTGTTGTGCCGGGGCAGTGCTGTGCCCGCAGCGGCGGCTCCGGGGCCGGTAGGTGGCATTGCAGCCCGGCCCTGGGAGCGCTGTGCGCAGCGTCCCCATCCTGCGGGCGCCGAGCTGGACCTGCCCCGCTGACCCTGCCACCTCGCAGGTGTGGCTGTCGCCTGCCCGCAGAGCCGCCAGGTTCTCGGAAGGTTCAAACTATTTTCAGCCGGCTGTTTGCCGTGGCCCTGCAGATCCAGCTCTCACCGTTCTGTCCGAACAGGTGAACAGTTTGTGGGGGAATGCAGTGAGAGAAATCTCTGCAGAGACAATGCTGACATTCGGTGCTGGTGTGCTTTAAATGCATTTTCCTTCATCCTGGCTGGGTCACGATGTAGGGAAGAGAGGCTTACAGCCTTTTTATTTTCTTCTTTTGGTCCTCTTTCCTGAACTCCGAGGTTTCATTGCTGAAAAGGTTCCAAATCCATAAATCACTCTACTAAATTAATTTTCTCTTTGTTTTTAGTGATTCATCTCAGTAAGGAAGTAGGGAGATTTGGATGTTTATTTACTTGGGGTTTTTTTCCACCATCTTTACCATTTCCTACATTCTTGTTCTAAAGTTGTTTCTTTGACATTGAATTTATATATGTTTTTTAAAAGAATACCTGTGGTTCCACAGTTAGAGATTATAGGAGAGATGGAATTAGGGGAGACTTTTAACATTAGTTAAATTTCTGCAAAGTAAATGACTTTTTCATTAAAGTCCTGCTTGTGTTGAAGTTTAAAACTGTTTTAATCCCCAACTCTGAGTCATTGATTTAAGTACATCAAATATTCCCTTGTTTCCTCACAGTTCCCTTATCTCTCAAATGGAAAACAGTATTTCCAGCTCATGAGTACTGTTATATGTATAGTAGTTAATGTCCTAGTCAAGTGGAATAGCACTTTATGAAACAGGTTCTCATCTCATATTGTGGTAGATGAATAAATTAGGGTTAAACTGTTTCATAGAAAAGTACACAAACTAGCAAAAAACTCAAAGTAATTATTTCAAAATGTTACTAGGTGCTGGAAAAGGCTCCTTATATGTTCCCTTATCTTGTTTTTTGTACACCATGGTTCATGTGCCTATTATATAAATTGCTGTTTTCTTTTCTGTTTTTAACATAAACCCAAGAAAGCACCTCTGTGTACTCTGGATCAGTAGATGGCAGCTTGTATTTAATGAAGAACCAAAAGGAGAAACTGAGGATGACCATGCCAATGACCCTTTCATTTTGTTACATGGCATTACTCTGGTTGAGAGAACCAATTACATTGTCTGAGCTCTTAAGGTATGAATTGTCTCTAGTGAAGAATTGTTGCTTTTATAAATAATTTTTTTAAAATTAGATCTGTACTATTGTCCTTTTACTAATTTGCTCAGTAATAGTGAGAAGTTCTTGTTGTGTAGTTGCTTTATCTTTCCTTTGTTACAACAATTTGTGCAGCTGCTGTTGGAGGGCATTCTCTGTTGATTGCAGTGAATTTCAGAGACCTGTGAGGAAGAAGGTTTAGAATTTAGAGAAACTTTTTATTCTGCTCCTTCAAAATTTCTTAAGTTTTGCTGGAGGTGTGTATGGCCACACTTCCGTGATATTTGCTGTTGTCAGCATGTCAGAATTAAATGAGCAAACATTCTTCAGGACTTACATCAGTGTCATCATACAAACAACACCAGCAGTATACAGTGATCTGAAAAGTAGCAAAGTAACTTCATGCAATGGAGTTGGGCACAGAAATTAATATAGGAAGTTCATTTTGTCTTCATATCTTTGTATCTGTAATTATCAGAGTTCAGAATAATACCTTTTAATATAGTAGAAATAAATTGTTCTAATAATAGGGTTTGATGCTAAATGGAGACTGTCAGGCTACTGCTGACAATGCAGTTCCCTTCTCTCCACTACAACAAGGCCATGAACACTTTCCTTATTTACTTCAGGAGTGAAAAATAATTCATTAACTCTTTGTGTCGGCAACAAATATTTTAAATCAGGCCCAAGTAAGTTCAGGAATTCCTAGATTTTCCTTGGAAGACCTTTTGTATTCTTTTACTTATTTTTAACAACTGTTGAAATACTGGGTATTTCTAAACAGACGGTGAAAAAACCTTCCTTGGCCAAAATGTAAGGAGTAGAAATACTCAATTAAATACATTGGCAAATCAAATTAAAAACTCAGGCAAAATAAAGGAAAAACTGATTAAAAATGCAGTACTTTCATTTTTATTTTTCAACTATATACTCTGTGAGTTAAAAGGCAAGGCAATGGGTACATTGTCCCCCACCTGTGGTGTTTATAACTGATGGAACTGCTGAAAGAGTGATGAATGCAAGGGGTTTTTCCCCCATAGCCTGGTGGTCCATCATGGCTGTTCTCCCCTGGTGTGCCAGCTTCCACCTGCACTTTTCTAGCTTTGTACAAACTTTCCAAGAAGGGTGGATATTCAAGGATGCTTTTTTGCAAGTACTTTCAGAAAGGGGAGGTTTGTAATGTCTGGAAGCAGAGTAGTTACTACTAGATGATCAATTTCTGTGCAAAACAATTTAACCCTTTGATTTTACTTTACTGGTGGCTGTTGCTTTCATTGGTCAGAATTGCACAAACCACTGCATATTTGCATAACTGGATGTGCTATTGCATAAAAGATGCTTGTAAAATTTTCAGTAAAATGCCGTAGTATTCAGAATTCAAACAAGCACTCAAATACAGAAGTGTTTATTGAGTAGATTAAGAAATAAAACGCAAAAGTAGTGCTCAGTAACAAGATTTTTACTGGCTATGGGCTTCCTTAGGAAATTCTGTACCAGTCAGAACTACCATAACATACTCTCTATTTTTGTGAATGATTAGCAAATAATTAATGTAAAACCTTTCTGATAATGTTTGTATATGGCAAAAATCCAAGTAGTATATTACAATTTCTGGGACAGAGCTACTGGTTCACATTACAGAATTATTAGTTACCCCATCCTGTTTGGAGAGAAAAATTATTAATTAAATATATATTCTTTGGTTATTGTATCTTGGAAACTGTCTCTGGAAGCACTGATGGCTCATACCAGGCAAAGACATCCTCACATGTTCCTGTCTTAGTACAATGGTGTGGTTGGAAGGAAACCCAACCAAACAACAACTGTTGAAGTCAGCTGTCAAGAGGAAAGATAGATTGCTTTGTTTGCATATGAATGGTAAATTATTGTATTTGGCACTTTAAAAATTGGGGCCTGCAGAAGAGATCCAGGAAAATGATTTGGAACCTGGAGACTATCCTTTGGACTAACATCCTTAAGAGATGAGCACACCTACTTGAAGGGGTATAGAGAAAATGTGAAAGCAGTAAAAAGGCTGGAAAAAGATGTAAAGAAACAAGTAGCAAATACAGCACAGAAAGGCATAATCTGAAACTAATAATTGGAAATTTAAATAAGAAGATTTGAATGAGAAGATATAATTTAATTAGATACAATTTATGTGTGTAAGACTGTGTAAATCATAATAGTTCAGTAACTTTTAATACAGTGAACATACGAACTGGTTTAAGTACAGAAAGTGAAGTTTAAAAGAATGTTATTTGTATTGCAAAGTTTTACCATGATACGATAGTTATATAAGACTGTAATTACGTTATCATGCTTCCCTCCCTACCCTTAAGGTCTTTGCCTTTCAACAAGTTTGATGAAGAAGGAGAAAGAATTTTAAATTGCATGAACTACCATAAAATACTTGTTTTCTAACTTCTGAATATTTAAGTTTAAGAACTCAGACGATGTTCTCATTTTTGCATGCATTAAGATACACAGATCAAAATAACGACAGACTGAAGATGAAAACTATGCAGAGAAAGCATTAAGTATTCAGCATTACCTTTTAAGTCTTTGTAGGCAAATCTTTTTATTTAAACCAGCTGAATTAGAGTTCTGTTTAAAGTTCTGCCTTGTTTTTTCCTCAGTTTGGTTTTCTCTGTACCCTGAAGTCAGCTGACTACCACTCCTCCCTTGTGATACATGCTTAGGCACTATGGTTGGGCAATCTGCCAGCTTTTAAAGGATTTACAACACCAAAAATACACTCCTCCTTGCTACTTGACACACTTAGCAGAAAAACACTACAATTACCTCCTCTGACAGGAACATTTTTGTTTAAAAATAACACTTTTAACAGCATTCTACTCTAGTCTATGCAACACATTAAATCCTTTTCCATTGTGAGTAGTCTTAGAGTATTCCATATGATATATATTATTCACCTAAATAATAAAATAGTTGGGTTTTGGAAAAAGTTTCAAGACCCTAAACTTTTGAGATTCTGAGAAATAATGCCTTTCAAATGAGGTTATACCTGGTTGTGTTGGCAAGACTAAACTTATAATCAGTTTGTGGCTTTAACAGGTGCATCACATCCTTGTAGCATGCTGAGGACCTAGCATTTTTTTCATACTTGGGCCTTATTAATGTATGCTGCTGCTGTAATTAAAAGAACATGGACTGTGTACTGTGTCTTCCAGTCGAGTTTTCAAGCACGTCCCTGATAGAACATAGTCTTAGAGGTGTTTTGACCATCTGTCTGTTAAATGAAAGGTTTGAAGGAACAGCAGACAGAAGAAACTGTTCTGAAGTGCTATTCCAAATCTGGACTTTTGGATTAAGTGTTAAAACTTGAACCATCATTACATTCTATTCATTACAGGGTACTTGTGCTGTATTTTAGAGTGTAAAAACAACTTTTAACCTGAGAGAAAAGAGTGTTCTTTTTTTCTGGAGACAATAATTTCAAGCTAGAAAATATATTATTTTTTAAACAGTTGCAGTGCTCTGACTTGGTACAACCAAGTTAGTGAAAACTTTGGGTTTGTTTTTTTTTTTTTTTAAGATGTTTTGGTGGACACTTCTTTTCTTGCAGTGTAAGGATGTGATTCCAGCATCAGTTTAAGCTTCTCCAAGTTTTTGTTGCTGTGGTCTTGCATAAACATTCCTGTTCTTTTCTCTTGGCATGGGTACAAGCATTCATCCAGTTTATGGTTTATTAGTTGAAAGAAGTAGATCTAGGGAAGATTAATTTTGTAAAAGAAAGTTTCACTGGACATTTTAGTGCAGGTTAATGTGCTCCCCTTTCTGCCTTGTGCTGGCAGTAATGTTCCTGCAGAGGTCTGTCTTGTTGGAGTGAAAGCCTGGAAGAGACTAGTTCCCGGTCTGATGCTCTGAGAAGTCACACAAGTGCTTTTGTCAGCAGGGAGGAGTGTGCAGCAGGGGACTGAAAGGAGGGTGGGATTTCCCATTTCTGAGGCAGCAAGCTGTATGGGTGGTTTGGCTGCATCACCACTACACCACACCCGAAATAAGGTCTTCATTGTCTGTCCTCTTCCAGCTGCTGCTGTGCTGGCTCAGGGGTTTGCTGCTCTTAGTGTCTTGGTTCCAGGCCTTCAGATCTGACAGCTAATGGTGTGATTGTGCCTTAACGTGTGTCAGCCAAAGCTTATCATCAGCTGAGCCAGTAATGCATCAGTGTTTTTGAAAGGGGAAGGTCCTGCTTCCCTTTTTTTCTCTTCTCCTGCCTGTGCAATGCACCCCCTTCCTTCTGCCAACTCTTTCACTTGTAGAGCCATCTGTGAGCCTCCTCACAGTTTGTCAGATGATGAAAGAAACCCATGCTGGTAGTAGGGTAACAGGTGGTTTTCTGCTGCTGTTTTGAGTTACATTCAGGAAAGAGATGAGCAACAGCAGCTCATGGCTGGATCACAAGGAGGGGGAGGTCCTGCTAGTCACATTGAGCTTTTAGTTTGGCTCAATCAACTTTGTGAAACCATACCTCAAGCTTATGCTCCTCAGTTTAGTGGATGACCAAACTGAGCTTAGGAACTGATGTGCCAGCTGCTCAGCAGCTCAGGTGGGGTGGCGAGGACCAGTGCCAGGGGCTGGGCTTGGAGAACAGCCTCCTGGGAGCTCAGTGCACATCTCCACTCGGGGTGGGGAAATGCTGTTTCTGCTGATTGGGAAAGCTACTGAAATTTTATTAGCAAAATGATCAATACACAATTTCATTAGAAAGGACTGTGCACCACCTGTTACTTCTTCATTTAAGAGACTAATAAGCAGAGCTTTGGAGCAAAAGCTGTCGGGCAATGTGATTTTTCACATTTCTGTTATTTTTCAGAAATCACTATAAATTATTCTGAGACAGAGCTTTGAACATGAAATGCACTTCTTATTTTAATCCTGGGTTTAACTAATTTTTTTCAATTAAACTGAAAATTCAGATAAGACTGCTTAAAAAAAGTAGATTATAACTGTAAACTTTGCAGTTAGCATAGTAACTAGCTTTTAAATAGAATTTTAGTCAACTTCAATAGATATATGCTAACTAACATGGAACAAATAGTGATGAGGGGGTGGAACTGGGAGATAGCAGGTGTGTATGTGAATTGCTGTGGGCTCAGAATGGACATGTAATGCTTGTGGACCAAGACTAATTGATGTAGCAAGATCAGAGAGGTCCTGTGTGGATAACACTATCAGCAGGGGAGAAAACTGTTTTCAGTCTTAATATTATTTAACTAACAGAGTCTTCTCTTTTTGTAATGTTAACTTAGGTTTAATGTACTCTTTTAACAAGATTGGTTTGGAGGAGAGGAGACAGGAAGGCATTTCTGTCTTAGGTCTATAGGAGACTACCAGTGTGCCTTAGTGTGGAATGAGTGTGCTGCCTCGTGAAGGTCTGTGCTTGTTCAATGCTTGCTTGTGCTGTTGTGGGTGTCTGTTAAGATGCTGGATAAGAGCAGGGGTTTGGTGTGGTGGTAACTGTTTATTGGTATCTGTTAAGTCTCATCTTTTTTATATATATATATCTATGTGTGTGTATATATATTCAAAAAAAATATCAAATAATACTGTCAACCACATACCAAAACCAGTTTTTAACAGCAAATACGCATTATTTGTGTGCAAATAAAAATTAAACTATTTTTATTTATTAGTATACAAAACAATTTCTATTCATACCTCAGTAATACTTTTTTGAAAAGTGTCATCATAGAAATGTAATCAATGTAGTTTCAGTTCTATGTATCTGCTCTTCATTCTGTGATTTCTTCCCTATCACATTACCTGATTCAAACTCCTCCAGCAGAAAGTGTGTTTTAAAAATAAAATTTACTTAAAGCTTTAGAATTTTGAAACAAACAGAAAACATTGCATGCCATTCAAAGGAGGCTTAAAGCAGTTCCAGAAATGCAGTAATTGAAGAATGTGCAGAACAAACTCCATGTAAGCTTGTTGATTGTATGCTTACTGCCATAACATTACCATTTGTCAGTCACATCTGAGCTTGAACTTAAAAGCCTATTAAATGATTGGTTTGTTCTGTGGAGCATTTCAGGATGTGTAACTTCAGGCTGAATTGCTTAGGCAGTATAATACTGATGTTGTTTCAAATCAGAAGTTGATTTGTACATTAATTTTACAATAAACATATGAATTTGTCATCCTGTATAGTATTTTGATTTGGTCTTCATTTTTTTAATGCAGGTTTGTTGTTGAAGGACACATTCCATATATGAATGTTTTCCAGCATTTTCCGGAGAAGATGAAGTTGTGTGGATTAGATCTTAGGATCTTTTGTGTAGAGGTAAATTTTTTTTCTTAAAGGAAAAGTTACAAAAAACTCCCACCTAGTTATTTAGTGGTATTTTAATTATTTTGGTCATTGTACTAATGAATTGACTAAATCTATTATTATGTAGTAGGGTTCAAGTTGCATAGTATTGGAGCCTGGCAGAAACTAGTGCACTCTGTGTCTTGGAGTGCTTTAATCTTTAACCAGTCTTATTAAGCTGATTACCTAAGTTAGAATGAAATCAATAAGTACTTGTGGAGAAAAGGGCATTCAGAACTGCTCTTGAAACACTCAGAAATAGGATTTGGCTTCAGGTCTAAGGGCAATATGTTATCCCTTTTGCTACTTATTTGAAATATCTCTTGAATTTGTTTGTAATTCCATATTCTTTTCATAAAATATGGTTTAGATGTTATCTCTTGTTCTGTTTCTTGCTGGACTGGATGAAATATATCAAACCTAAAATCTACATAAGGGGCTACAACTCTTCTAGGAACTGAGTAGTAATGGACAGTCTTGTCTGAAATTTAAATTTCCCTTATTTAAGATTCTTATGTATTGTGGTAACAATTGTCCAATAAAGTTTTTGTTGCAGTTAAAAAATTATTATGGATTTTTGAAGTGTGCAAATAAAATCTTAGCTTTTAAGAGCAGAAAGCAGAAATTCTGCCAAGCCCTCTTTGATGATGTTGCAAGTAACATTACCATTCTTCAATCCATCCCTTATATTAAGCAGGTCATGAGTTGTTCAGGAGCTGTGCCTTCAGAAGTTTCAGCATTTATCTTATTTTTGGTTTTATATTACTGCTTTCATGTCTGGATAAATAAGAATTATGACCTCAACTTGTAAAAATCAGGAGATAAATTTAATATAAAACCTCTTGATTTCTTTGTCTTAGATAGTTCCTTAACAGAAAAGATATGTTAGATTGAAATATGAGTATGAACTTGGTTTTAAGTCTTTGTCCTTCTTTGCCTCTGTCTCCTGGATGAATTTTTGTTTTATGAATTGCAACTGTAAAGCTTGTACCATACCTCAAAGTGAGAGAACTGGTTTACAGAGGAGAGATGACAGTTGCCTTTGGAGGATCCTACTGTTTCCTTTTGGGACAGGGCTGCACCCCTCACTTCCAAAGCAGAAGTAGATATGCACACTAATCAAGTAATCTCTTAACTGTGTTTTCATTGAGATATATAGGTACAATTCTGTAAGCTTACTGTACCATTTCTTTTCCAGCCAGTCCAGTATTATTGTGGTTTCCTCTTTTCAGAAATATCTGCTCCTTACTTTACCTTCAATTTTACTTTAGTAAGGCATCCTCAGGTTTATTTAGGTTTAGTGGTTTTTTACTGTATCATGAGGCTGATAATTGCAAAATCCTTACTAGCTCTTTCCTACATCTCATGTTTCTCACTGCAGCACTGAGATTACCAATGTCTTACTGTGTCTAGTTTTGACGTCTGAGTTTTGAGAAATTCAAGTGATAAGGTTCTTGTCCTGGAGCAGAAAATGAGATTGTATAATAATACATTCTGAAAATATAGCCTACATTCTTTTCTGCTTTGTGCTCTGTATAGAATATTTTGTAGACAATTATTTTAAAAATCTTTATGATATTAGGGCTCTTATGACCAGGGTGTAAGTTGCTCTAATGCCTTTATTTGTAGTGCTTCAAGTCTGGTGAATATAATCTGGAGACATGTTCCAAAATATTGATAACTGACAGGACTATTCCATATGTCTCCTTTTTTTATTTTGAACAGATTTTTAGTGCATTTAGCTGTGTCCTATGCAGCCCAAATTTGAATGAAGAAGTAATTATGTTATAGTAATTTGAAGGATTTGAAATCACACTAAGTATCATTTTATCAGTTAAGTGCAGATGAAGCCTAACTTGACGAGGCTCATCTTGCATAAGAATATTCTCAGTGGCTTAAAGACTTTTTTAGTAACAATTTCCCACATACCCAAATTATGCTGAATTTGTACAAGTTTGAAGTTATTACAGGTGTTAGAAAAGTAAATGCAACACTGTAACAAGGTGAGTCACATTTACTTTCTGTGTAGTGGCATGTGTATGTACACATGCACAAGGGATTTTTTATGACTTGTCATTTAGTAGTGCTAGGATGCAAGGAATATGACTAGTTTATATGCAAGGAATGTGACTAGTTTAAAGCTTCCCAGCTGTGATGAACTTCTGTGTTGTGTAATTTAGGAATGGAGTCTGTATCACTGTCAATTTTTCCCTGTGTTGCATATTACTTAGCAATTAGAGGTGATTGCAGTATCTGCCATACAAGGAGAGGCTGAGAGAGCTGGGGGTTTTATCACTGAGAAGGGAGGGCTGGGGGGGATTTCAGTAATGTGTACAAATATCATGTCAGGGAGGAGTGACAATGGAGTAGGGCTTTCTTCTTGGTGATGTGCACTGGAAGAACAGGAGACAACCGAAATACAGGACATTCCATTTAAATATAAAGCTTTTCACTGTGTAAGGGTGACTGAGTGCTGGAACAGGCAACCCTGGACCACTGTGGAGTCCATATCTTCAGAGGTACACAAAGCCTGATGGGACACAGTCCTGAGCAGCTTGCTGTAGTTGATCCTGCTTTCAGCAGAGGTGTTGGAGTGTATGTGTTATCTCCAGAGGCCCCTTCCGACCTCAAGTATGCCTTGTATTCTATTTCACATTTTCAGTATAGGTGGCAGATAGGCCCTTGACATTTTGGTAATGGAACAGCTGAAAAAGAAGGGCATAATTCTTCATTCTGCTCAAACTGAATTTTATTTCAAATACCTGCCACAAAGGTGGTTGTTTCTGAACACTTCAGTCCAGAGGTCTGGGAGCTCTGGGTATGACTGTCTCATAAATAAAGAGAAAAGGAGCCTCCAGCTTGCTGTATCATCTTTATCATGATGTATAACTTTTAGACAGGTGTCAGGACCTAGCTGGAGGTGAGTACTACTCAAAAGTGTTTTATGAAGGATAAAAGTACTTTTTAGAAGATCTTTGTCAAAAATTAGTTACCTTCCTTATGTATTTATCTTTTCATTGCTCCAAGTCAGTTCTAAGCTTTTACTTGATTAGTCATCTTACTTATCCTTTCTTCTGTTAAAATCTTGTGGATGTTAGAAGTTAGCATTTGGAAAATAGGTTTTACCTGAATGTACCATTAGAGCATTAACAAGGCAAGAGCAGCAGCAGGGAGATGCTCCTGCTTTATTCAGAAGTTCTAACTTCCCAGTACAAGGGAGGAAAAGCAAAATTTCCTTTTTCTAAAACAAGTATTCTTCTTCCATTTGATTAAAATCTTTTTGTGTGTATGAAGAAAGAATGAGATATTTAAGGTTTTTGTTTTGTTCTGAGGAGGAGGTCAAGGTTTTTTTTCTTGCTATTTGCAAACTGTTTAACTGCAGTAAATCTCTGCTCATCCTAAGGCTTGTGCCAGTAGCCAAAATGTCTTTGATAAGTGCAGTCATCTTTTCTCTTTTAGGTGGAAGTCACCTTTATTCCCTTTCTAATGCACATAGGATATCTAGGATTTTAGGATATCTATTTCTTTTAAAGCCCATTGATATAGGACTTAAAATGTATTTGTAAATTAGTAGTAATATATATAAAGTTTAGTGGATAATTTGCTTTCAGCTTGTATTATTTTATTGGTATTATCTGTCCTCCACCTGCACACAAATTCCCTCTTTCATTTCTGTGTAATGTAGGGATAGGTCTTTAAAATATGCATCCTCTATTTGCTTTTAGGGATTTATCTTTATCCTTATACAAAATTGATTAAAGCATCCCTTTTATCTTCAACTATCAACAACTTGTCTTTGCCATAGATCTGTCTTTCCATGCATTCTTGACTTGGGACTGTATACCCAATTATTTTGTAAGTATTATTTTGTTTGTGCTTAAAAGTTGGTTATGCTTTTTTTCTGCTGTCTCAAATTTACCTTTAGCTTTCACTACTTTTTGTAAAACACACTATTTTTATGTATTTTACCTTTAATGCATTGTAAGTAGATTTTTTTTTTATGTCCAAAAGTAATTTTTGGGTTTGATCCTCACATTCCTCACACACATACAAATTTAAATGCATGTATATATATATGTAGGTAAGCAGGTCACTCCCATGGATGTTGGGCAACATGATTTACTAAAGTACTGCAGATAACAACCACGTCACTTTGGGGTATGTGCTGTGTGCAACAAGATAGGTGTAGCCTCATAAGTATCTTTCAGATCCTGTTGTGCTGAGGAGCTTTGGAAATTGTGATCTCTCGATGCACAAGTATCTGGACTCGGCAAGGAGTACAGTGTGTGACCACAGAGAATTTCCCTTCTCTCAATCTCTTCTCCAAATTTAAAATAAAACTTTATGAAGAAATGAATTAAGAATCATTTTTTTCCCCTAGTGACTGGGGAGGGGGGGGCCTGGAGAAAAGTGAGCTTGGTGGGTTAGTTGAATTCTATTCAGATCTGTCTAACAACTTGCCCCTGAAGACAAAAGGATTGGGTATTTACTGAATTATCCTTGCTACTTCTTTTTCTACCCTGGGGTATGGTCACCCTTCTCCATTCCCCATCCCCCTTCCCTTACTCTTAGGTGGAAGTACCTGCACAATTCTAAATCCACCTGTTTTACGAGGCCACCGAATGTTTTGGTGTTGATGGTGTTGTTGATACACCCTACTGCCTAGGAATCTGTATCTTAAAAGTCCTTCCTTTTTTTGTTCTGTAATTTGATTCCATCCTCTCTTTTTCTGTGGTTTTTGTTTGTTTTTTATAATCCAGAGTATTGATGCCCATAACAGGGAATGTTCTTACTTCAACAGATTTGACCTTTCCAACTCACAATAAAATTACCATCTATGCTACTTTTTGATTGTCTTAGTATAACTTTTTTTTGTTTCTTTTTACACATCCAATCTCCAACTTAGATTAACAGAGCAATTTAGTTTGAATTCTGCTCTATATGTTCACCTATGTCCATCCCCAGATGTCTTGATTCTTAAATGACTCCTAGTGTTACTCCTCAGAAATTTCCATGATACAGAAATGCTCTCTAAACTTCCAGCTGACAATGGTGTTAGCATTCTTCTGTACCTTTGCCTGTGGAAAATTCTTGAATGCATCCTGGTAAAGTGGCAAAAATATACTCTGCTTGTCATAAATCACACTTGTGGACAAGAGAGAGGAATCATGAAACTCAAAATCGCATGTCATGATTTTTCCCCTTTATCCCACGTGACGGAAAAGCTTCTTGTTCTTATCTTCTTGCTGACACCTTTTTTCGTTCAGGTTTATTGGCTTATCATTCTACGTTAAAATTATGTTTCCTTCTGTCTGTGTTGAATTAGGTCAGTAGCTCTGGGCAACTCATTTGTGTTCAATTAAATAAGAACTTTTAGTTAGTGCTCCATTATGAACTGATGTTGGCTTTGATGGAAAATTGAAGAGTTTGAAAACAAATGTTTGCTGCTTTATAATTCGTCCAAGGCTTTCCTTTCCCTAATGGTAACCTGTGGAAGGTGTTGAAGTAGATGCTATAATGTACTTATAAAGTGGACTGGAACTCTTGAGCTGTTTTGAGAATGTGCTGCTTAAGTGCAGAGCATTTTATTCTGTATGGTGCTTTGGCTTTATTTTATTTGTGTTGGAGGAGTACATACCTTGCCCTTATGCATTCACACATGCACCCTCCCTAGCTTGGATTAATAAATTTATTTCTCTTTTATTTAGGAGTGAAAGGTTTCCTTGAAAAATTGAGATTATCATTCTTGTCTATTCTGCCTGGAAACCTTCCAACTCTTTGGTTTCTTCTTTTACAGTGTTCTGTAGTTTGTATTTTCTTTTTGTTCTTCTCTTCAATTTTTTTGTTTTTAATGTTGCTTGGTTTTATTCCTGGCAGCACTTTTGTATCTATATTTCTCTGGCACTTATCCTTCTGTCACCCATGTGTCTGTGTCAGCTTCAATCAAATCTCACTTCTGCTGAGGATTTGAAACATCTGATTTCTGAGATAAGTTTGCCGGGCTGCTCCACTGCTATCAAATCAAGCATACTTCTGTTTTGCACCTTTGTCCTGCATGCTTCTCTTTCCTGCAGAGCAGCTCTTGAGTTTTGAGGAAATTATGAGTTATGTTCTTCCAGTGAGACTTTAGCTTTCCTGTCAAGAAGGAAAAAGGTTTTTCAGATCAGCTTCTTGTGGGAGCTGGAGCTTCAGTCCACTCTCTCCTCTCCTGACCTTACAAAGGTTGCTTGACTGACAGGATATTTTTAGCTTCTGTTTTTCCCATTGCCATAGTATTAATTTGTTCAGGATCTATGCCAAGCTAATCATTCTACAGTTCCTGAATCTCCCATTTTACATTTTTTTCAAATGCTGCATATTAAAGTGGAGAGTCCTTTGATGTTTAGAATTTCTTAAGATTATTCAAAAACCAACATTTGTGTTTCAGAGAGCTCCTCAGTTATTTCCTTGAAGCTTCTTGTGTGTAAATTATCTGGGCCTCTCCTTTGTAAAATACTCCATTTTATCAGATAGTGGTTTACTTTTTTGCAGACATAATTTTTCTCTTCCTTACATGTGATTTCAGTGCAATGGATTCATATTCTTTTTCCAGTTATAGCACAGGCTTGCTTTTCTTTCTATTTCATGACTTTCCTATTTACCTGTGGTATTGAAATTCAAGATTTTGGGGTTGTTTGGGGTTTTTTTTTTTTAGTTTTCCTGCTGCTTACAGCTTAGCCACCTTTACACAGTGTTTCATTGCAGAATATCTATAGTTTCTTGTCTTTTTTTCATCTAGGAGATTGTCTCTGAGCACTGTGGAGCCAAATGCCTCCCTGCTCCAAAAGGGGCATCTTTTTTGGTGGTTTTCCCTTTATCCCGCAATAGAAAGAGGAATATGATGGACCTGTCTGGGAGTGCAGTGACCTATTTGGGGAGGTCTGTTTGGGAATGAGGTTTAAACTTCGGACTTGTATCCTTGTGCAGTGCTACGCAGTGTGGGACTTGTCTTCCATATTGAAAATGGCATGTAATGTTAATCATTTATGTTACAATATGGTTAAATGTTTCAGAGTTTTACTACTGCAGATGGGTTAAAGATAGGGAACCTCAGATTTATATCCTTTTTCTCATTCTCTTTATTACAGACAATATTACAATCAGAATATGGTTGTTGATACTTGCACCATGTAAACACTTTGTGACCATCCAACAACTCAGTAGCTCAGTAAAACTGCTTTGAATTATATGGGGATGTGCCACAAAAATGTATGTGAATCAGTTCAGCTTTGTTCAAGCATAGTAAAAGCCATTTTGTTTTGTAAATTTAGCTGAAAACTTTAAGTAATTTAAGACGCCTCCTGATTTTGATTTCCCTGTGAATGTTGGGGGCAGAAGAACCATCAGGTAGCCTGGAGGAAAACATAAAAATTGAGGGTTTCTCATGGATTAAGGAAAGGCAGTTGCTCAGTGCTTTGACAGTTACCTGCCATATGCAGCCAAAACTAGGAATTGGTGGTAGTCCTTAGCTTTCGAGTGTAATGGCTTAGTTTTGGAAGTAAATTGGCATTCAATCCCCAGTAATTTCTAATAATCTCTACCAGCTTGTTACAAAGTCTGAGGGGATTCATATAAAATACCCAGCTAGGGTTGGTTGAATAATTTATCTGTGTTCTGACCAGGAGTATCATCAATATTATGGGTTTATTGAAAACTAATTCTTTGAATTGACAGTACCTAATAACACAAGGAAACTATCACTCCTGTATCTAAGTGTATTGCTTGGCTTATTCACATTGGAGACACTTGTTTGCATTTTGGTTTAGATACTTTGAGCTTCCTTTGATTTGTTTCCTGCAGTCAGGAGCATATCACAGATATTTTACTGTGTTTGAAGTGTATAAACTTAGATAGAATCTTGCCTGGGAAGCTTTGAAAAGTACCTACTCTCTTACTTACTGAGAGTACTTTCATTAGATCACTTAAATATAGATAGCAAGGAAGGACAGAGATTAGCAGAGGGACTGTTATTAGAGTACTGATGCCTCTCTCTCCTTGCCTGCACTCAGCTTTTCTGGAGGTCTGCACAAGCTTGCAAAGGTTGTGAGCTGTTTTCACTCATGCTGGAAATTCTTCCCACTTGAAGCTGGTAACAAAGTCTAAGGGCTTTTTCATTGTTCTTTTCAGTACTGAAAGATACTCCTCACATAATAAAACATATCACTGGTGAACTTCATTGCGCCACAGGGAAGAGCAAGTTACGTCCTTGAACCGTGGAGTGCTTAGGGAAAAGCAGAGTGTTTGTGGGGATGGTGTTACTTAGGAATGTCTGTAGAGTATTGTGCTTATAGCTCAAGGCATAAGTTCCTATGAAACTGTAATATCGATTACTGAAGATCCTTGGAAATCTCATGATGACTGTTTTTAGCATTGCTAAAAATACAAGTATTTGTCTTGCTTTTCAGGCCAATGTCTCCCTTGGGTTTTCTGGTGTCACTCCTTGATTTGTACCCTAAATTGGATGCAATGTGGCTGAGTGCTTTCATACAGCAAATGATAGTTCATTCTCTGTGATTGTTTTATATCAAAGATGCTATTTATGGTACTGTAATTCCATCAACTTAAAAGCAGAAGGATTAGAATTTGCTTCATTACAGAGTTTGAGTATGTGAATAGAAGTTTATAAACTGGACATTATTTCTTAAATGCTGGTGTTTCTTTAGTTGTGGGTGTGGATTTAGTCTTTTAATTATAGTACTCTTCTAGGAGGGACAGATGAAGTGAATCACTGTTCTAAAGCTTTATGTTTCTTGTCCCATTCTCTAAGGAGGAGTGAAAATCTCGGTATACTTTTGTATTCGGAATATTGTGTGAGGTCATTGTATTGAAATTGTTTTTGTGGAAATTATGTGTACTGTTCAGTGTCTGTTTTAGTGTTGCTGATTTGGTAGATGACAACCATGCTATGCTAATAACATGTTAAATACTTTTCTAGTCTGAAGATGCTTTTTAAGTAAAATGGTCTGCTGACCATTTTTGATGAGTAAACCTTGTAGGAAAAAGTAAAATGCATATCATGGGTACATGCAAAGATTTCTTACACTTGCAGAAGGAATTTTTAAAGAACAATGATAATTTAGAAAAAAACATCCCAGTGTAAACAAAAGTATACCTGCAAGTTCTGTAGTCTTCATCATTCTATTCAGTCTTTGTCCTTTTC
>VXAC01000979.1:939814-969524 GCA_013399225.1 Rhipidura dahli
TTTTTACTTAATAAAATTCTGAATCCTGTGAGAGCAGTTTGGAATAAGTCAAACATTCCCCCTTTTGCATCTTCTGAGATACATAATTTTGAACCTTCGTGGTTATGAGAATACAGATGGAGAAATAGTGCTTGAAATTTCTCAGACTTTCTTCTTGTCCAACAGCTGACACGAATATCTTTATTCTGTATGGGAAAAGTAGTATTAAGTAAAGAAAAATTGATTTGTAGTGTTCTCTGAAAGCTGGTGTTATCAATGCTGCTGTGTTCATGTACCAGCCTTAGTTTAAATATCTGTGTGATCCTAATTATACAGGTTTCTGTAATCCCTTTATGATGCAGTTTTTGAACAGGCACTTGTTTTAGCCCAGCTACACTAGAATTATTTTCTAATAACTCCTGACATCTGATAAAAGATTGGAGATTAAAAAAAAAATTTGTTAATGTATAAATGTACCACGTACCTGTATCTTAAATACTATATGGAATTTTGATTGGGTGTTTTGCTTTTCTTACCCTTCCTTTGTCAAAGTTGCAGAAGAACTGAGAGGTACAAAGAGTCACGACAAGGATTATCAAACAGGGCAATTTTCCTACAAGAAATAATTATCTACTTATCTTTCAACCTAAAGAAGAGGTGACTAAGAGGAAGATGTGGTGATAGTTTGTAGAACATGTTCAGGTGGCAATTCTTCAATATCACCTCCAATACAAGGAAGGTGTCAGCAAAGGTTGCTGGTTTGCAAGTTCAGAATCAAACAGCAGGAGATGTGGCCTCATGTGTTTTGTGGCTTACTGGTGAAACTCCTTGCCTTAGAGGTTGTGCTGGATGTTAAAAGGGCCAGGTGCTGACTGTACAAATGGCCATGAAGGAATAGGGATCTGGAAAAAAAAGAATAGAGAGATCTCACTGCTGAGTCAGCCACAAATGGTGTGAAGCTGGTTCTATGTTTGGTAGTGTCATGGCTTGCTTGATTCATAAATTCCTCCCTGTACATTTTGCTTGCTCGCTTCTGGGTGCAAGGCTAAGTAGATTTCTTGGTTTGATGTGGTACAACCACTTTTTTTTTATTATTATGGGGTTTCAGTTAGGCTTTCAGTTTGTGGGTTTTGTATTCTGGGGAGACTTTTTTAAAGATCGTAAAACTTCATTTTTCATTAACTAGTTATCTTAGAACAACTCTTTTAAAGTCATAGTTCAAGCCTTTAAGTTAGGTGAACTAAATATGGTCCAATAAAGTTTCAGATTTAGAGATCTCAGGATGTTGTTTATTCAACTTGAAAAGTGTTGGGGAATGATTAAATGGTAAAAGTATACAAAATCATTGCATAAAAGGGGTATGTCTAGCCTACATGAAAGTATTCTAAGCAATAAATATTACACATTTTTCTTAAGCAAAATCTTTGCTGTTTGAAAAAAAAGATTTTTCATGCTTGTGTTTTTCTAGTGACCTTTTGGTTTGTCCTGATGGAGGAACTATAAAGGAATTGCTTGTTTAAGAACTCACGATGTAAAATTCCTTACTGTTGAGTAGTAGTGATGATCCCGATGCCAGGAGGAAGCAGGAACACTTGCAAGAAGCCTGGCCTAGAAATGTGGCAAGAAGAGAAACATGAAAAGCCATGTTAGAGTAAATGAATTCTAGGTCATGGGGGAGCCATCCTGACCATGGGGGAGCCATCCTGACAGGGACCACAGCTTAAGGGGTTTTGTACTTTACCCTTAATATTTCTAAACTGTCTTCAGTTCTGTGCAGTTCTCTTTTGGCCTGAAAAGCAAGAACAGGTCTTGGATTTGTGAACAGATTAAGTTAATACTCTCTTCTTTTCATTTCTTTGAATAGCGATTGAGGTTTTACTGTTGAGCTTGTGAAATGTAGGAATTAGTGAAGAGAACATGCTTTTAGCTGAGACTCTGTAAGTGCACCAGGGTGTAGTCATTACAGTTTCATCTCATACTGTTTCTAAACAAAGATAGTGTCTTAGCTCAGCATGCAGGAAGTAGGGAGCTGCTCTGTATCTTTTTCTTTTCCTTTTTTAATATGGAGTTTAGGCCTGCAGTAGTACAAGCCACGTGAAACCAACTCAGTTGCAGAATATTTGGTTCTTTCTCCTTCTTTGATGCTGGTCACAACCCCTGATCACACAACGGCTGCTCCTGCCAGGCTGGTCTCCCAGGGGTGGTGTTGTGCTGCTCTATCCCAAGGTGGAAAACTGGGACAAAGACCTACCTGAGAGACTGGGGTGGGTTTGTACCACAGTAATGAGGAAACATGAAGATTTTCTAAATGCTGTGAAATGGTGCCTGTATTTATTTTTTTTTTCCACAGTGGCTTTTCAAAAGGATTTTTGTATCCCTTAATAATCTGCTCCTGTCTAAAGCCCATGTCTTCAAGTCATCACACAGCTCTTAGGAAACTGCTGACATATGGATTGTCTAACACTTTAGGTTTTGGTGGATTGCACATGTATGTTTTAGTTTGGGTCTGATTCAAACAGAGTAATTCCTGACTAAATCTGTTAGTGAACTCATAAATACAGGTCAGAATGTTTGCTGTTTTCTTCTAGAGAGTTTGGACTGGAATAACAACAGCTTTCTGCTTCCCTGGAAAGTATATTCATCAGACTGGCTTTTAGTCACATTGCTCTGTTTGCTGAAGTCTTTTTCTCAAAATATTCCAGGTCTCATGTATAAGAGCCTCTTTTCCTGACTAAAATTTGAATGACTTTGATTGCCACATGATTTTGTTATTTCTGTTTTTCAGTGGTAACTCTTTAAAGAATTCAAAGTGAGACAAGAGCCGGTCATTCTTGTTTATTTAAAAAAAAAATCTTTCAGAGGGATAAAAGTCTATCTATACAAATTCTGCTAATCAACTATGCTGCTGTTACTTTCCCAAACAAGCAGGGATTCCTGCTTTGGTCTGCTGGTGTTTTGAGATACCTTGTAATCTTAATTTTTTGTTGGATGGGTGTTTATCTATTGGTGGGTTTATTTTCTCTCTACCTTACTCTGTATTTTTTGTGCATTTTAGCAGGTGCATGCAGTACATTTTCAGGATAGAAAGTAGCGCCGAATGAAGAGAAGCAAGGGTGAGGCTTTTATTTGAAAGAAAAAAAGCTGAGGAGGAAGTTCACTGCTGAAAGGGTTATTGTAATCAAGTTTATCATGAGAGCTTGCTGTTGTGTAACAGAAACTCTAGCTTGTCCATACCTGTCTTTAAGTATTACTTAATGAAAAAAAAAACAAACCTACCAAAATATTTATGAAATTCAATAAAATTGTTCCCAAACTCTTACATTTCAATATGCTATGACAGTTCAGCTCCATATTGGAATGCTCTATGTATTTTTAGAAAGACTACATTGTTTTAGAAAAGTGGTGTTTGACAGACTTAGCTTATGAGCATGAGCAAGCTAACGCTCGAGCACGTGTCTCTCGTGGTTTAATAATATTGAAACTCATTTATTCAAGCTCCACTTTAACCAGGACTCATGTAATGAAAAATATGTCTTCCTCTGAAAGTAGCCTATTGAAAAGTCTGTTAGGCAGCCAGAAAATTTATTTCCTAGTAGAGGATTACAGCTGTATTGGATGTCCAGTTGGCTTTTTTTCTCTTTGTGTCTCAGTTGCTGACTCATCCTCATGCCATCTTGAATTCTTCAGTAAAAATTGTGTGTATTAGTTTAATGCAGTCTAATATCCTAGCACCTATTTTTTTCTCTCAAAAATGAATAAACTTTGTTTATTGAGTAATTTTCTGAAATTAATCTTTTTGCTATACAGAGACCCTTCTCACTTCCTCTTATAACAATGATCAGGAGTAATTTGGGATTTTTTAGATGTAGTAGCTGTTGCAGCTGAAATAGTTATTAAAAGGAGAGAGGAAGAGAGAGCCTGCTAGTGTGACTTCTGTGATTTTCAAATGGTATCCTGACTTCTTTTTTCTTCCCTTCTGCCCATTGTTACCAGACAGATAGCTTGGCCAACCTGTCTGCATGTCTTCCAGGTGGACAAATTGATTTCCTTTTATTTCTTCCTTCTGCTCGATGGCAGGCTTGTAAAGGAGCAGCTTTACTTGTGTGCTTGGTCTCTTTGTCTTCTCTAATGGAAGAAGTTTCACGAGATGCATATTTCTTTGCAGTTATCTAAATGGAGTTATAGCAGTTTCACCTGCCTTCTTCTTGTCATTTGGTTCCCTTTTAATAATTCCAGGCATACCCTCTGGCTACATCAGCATCTGTATGTGATTCATGGATATCAGGCTTTGGAGAAATCCATCCACTCCTTTAGTCCATGTTAAAATGAGTGCACTGAGTCAGATGGGAGGCTCATGGGGTCTGTTCGTTCTCCTGTTTCTGATGGTGACCTGGAAAGGAGGCAGGAGCAGGGTGCAGGGGTTCTCTGCTGTACACTTGCACACTCACCAGCAAATCACAAGGCTGGGGTGTTTCTGTACACCAGTGGTGACAGTGCTGACAATGTCATAGAATCACAAAATGGTTTGGGTTTGGGCTGGAAGGGACCTTTAAAGGGTCTCTTTAAATATTGTCTATGTCTTTTCTGTATACCTTATGCTTTGGCAAAGAAGGCTTTCCTGAAAAGACCACACAGAACAAAGTTGACTGCATTATTTTTTTCCAGCTAGGTTAGATGGCAAAAAAAACTTTGAGTGTTTCCTATTTTTAAAAAGTTTGTATTCATCATAATACACAGTGTGAAAGTACATTAAATTTGTGTTTGATGGCTATTACATTAGTTTGTGGTTGCTCCAGGTGTGATGGTGGTGGTGCCTGAGAGGTAAGTATAGGTCAGGCACGGGGGAAAACCAATGTTGTTTGAAAAGAAATCAGCAATATTTGTTGGTGTGTGTTTCTATGGGAGGTAGCTAGATTATTAGTACTGTAGGAATACAAAAAAACATGAAAAAAAAATTAGTGACCACATTAATGTTCTAGTATGTAATGATTGGTCCACAAGGTCATTTCATCCAGTTTTAAGTACTAATTTGGGGTTAAATTTCACTGTTAATACAGTTATTGTCTCTACTGTCAATTCTTTTATGCAACCTGCATGCACTGTGGCTGGTGTCATCCCACATCAGGCTCATGCTGCAGATGACCAGATATATCTGAACCAGTTGAGCAGCAGAAGCAAAGCAAGGTGAGCCAGGTACCATTGAGAACTTGACTGCTCTGCTTATTGTTGGTACCTAATTTTATCTTATGTAAATGTAAAGCCAGCTTGGGTTCCTGGGAATGTGTGTTTCAATCCAGGCAGCTTTCAAAGATGTTTACACATTAGGGAAGCTATTTGGTTTATTATTTTTACAATAAATATGTTTTATTTTGTGGGCATGCCCTGCTTTACACAAGGTTTGAACCAAAATTTTGGATTGTGTTGCAAAAACCATTTCTTAAACCCTCATAACCTGTTGTTTTCCAAATCTATAAGTGAAATGGCTTTCTTAATCCATTTCCTGATAAGTTTAGTATACTGTTCTTCAAACTTGATCTAAGTTGAATTTGTCATCTTAAAAATGATGAAACCTTGCTGAGTTTTGGATTATTGCCAGCATATCAACTCTAGATGTTAAAGGAGTCCCTGAGACTTACAAAAAGCTGATAATGAAAAAATGAGTCAGACCTTACTAGGTTTCAGTATTAAACGGTCATTAAACAAATCCCTGGGGAAAATGTCCATTGTGGAATATGAGCAGCACAGGAAAGGTAGAACTTTAGAGGATGTGCAGGCATGGGGAAAAGAAGGGTCCCAGGAAGGAAATGCACAGGTACAAGAATGATGAGGAAGGGAATTGTGCTGCAAAAAAAGTGCTGAACAGGAAAGAAGGATGGAAGGGAATAATATAAAATGAAGAATTTATAGTAACTGTATAATTACTTATTTTCAGAAGTAATAAAACATTATCATTATGACATAAGCCAAATTGTGGATGTTGTGAATATGTAGGTAATGGGATATTGTCCTGCTATGGGAGGAGGAAATGGCCTATGCAGTCATCCAAGAAGAGAGTCAGTCAGACCACATTTAAAACAAGAAACTATGGAGCCTGCAAATTGTTCTAGAAAGCCAGCCAGCATATACTGTTTTCTGCTTGTTGATCAGCAACATTCTGATATTGTCCAAACAAGTAGGAGAGGCTGCAATCTTGGCTTACTCAAAACAATTACCTGTTACTGTGATCTGATTATCCTGCTAATAGTCTGGCTCCTCTGCTCCTGAAAACCAGTTTGTTGTTTTCTAATACAGGTGAAAAATGCCATGTAACTTTGAAAGATAAAGACAATTGATTTAAATAGTTTAATGAATATTTATCATTATGAAAATCTTGTTATAGATACTTCTTCACCGACTCAACAGTGTGTATTGTGTTCTCCTGTGCTCAGGGGGCAGGAGAAAGTACTCTCAGGTGGTACTGATCCTCTGTCCTGCTTTCTGGAGAAGACCTGTAGTGACCTTATTTGTCACATGTTGGAATAAGATACAAAAGTTTTAAAGACCAAGCTTAAAGAAAGTCTTGGCAACCTCTGTACTCCATCTAGACAAGTTACAGTCTCTGTCAGCGTTGTTGATCAGTCTTGAAGGAATCCCAGCTTGCACAACACCTGAAAAGGCTAGCAGGTGTCATAGCTTTAAAAGGGTTTTCTGTCAGTCTTCCTGGAATTACTAGGTGCCCTTAAGGGTTTGTAACTTGAGTTTTATATGTGGTTTTTATTGTGTTTCCCAGGTTCCCAAATAAGGTGAGAGCTCAGTAACTTTATGTGGTGATGGACAGGGGAGTTGTCCAAATATTTAGCACAGAAACACATCTTGAATTTTTAAATTTATGATTGGATAAGTGAAAGTTATACTTGGAGAGTGTGTGGCATATGATCTAACACTGTCCTCTATTGTCCAAGTACTCCTCCCTTGGGGTTTAATCATGGGTTGCTGGAGGCAGAGTTTTTTTAACTGAAGGAGGGAGGCCCTGGCTCTGGGTATTGCTTTCCTAGTGGATTTGCTGGTTGACTTCCAGTGCAACTTGTTTTATCAGATTCTTTTTTCTTTTTTTTTTTTTTTGGCAGCAATATGTAGCTAGGTAGAAGGTGATAACTTTTATTAATTTTGAGGCTGCTTGTTTGTTGCATCTTTCTTTTTCTTAATATTGTCTCATCATGTGCTGTGTTGGTTGTGTGGAATTTGGGAGTTCTTTCTCTTTTAACCCTCCCAGTATGTTTGAAACTTTGCAGAATAAAAGATTTTCTGAATGAACTCAGAGCTCTTTCAGAGTAAACAGAGTATGAACAGGGTATACGGTGACTGGTGGAAACAGCCAGTGCTTGGTTACTGAAGAAACCCTACAGTGTCCTAAGCCCTGTACTTTCAGCCTTCAGCCCCGTCCTGTGTCCCAGGCAGATGTGACCTTGTGCTGGATGCAGCTACACTTGCAGCTTTCAGTTCCAGAGATGGCTGTGCTGCTGGAAGTGGGGTTCAGTTCAGCCTCATCCTCATGGCACAGCACTGCATTGTAGCAATGAGACTACTACAGGGAATGTTTTTGTGCTTAGGGTTTAAACCCTGGGAAGTAGCAGTTGATTTGATTGATCTTTATCTTCTATTAGGATGCACATTCCAAATGTGTTTAGCTCTCTTATGAACACACATCAACAAAGAACAGTTTTTGTCTGTTAATCCTGGTTTTAAAATAAGCCAAGTGGTAGCTCTCAGTCTTAATTTTTGTTTTTAGTTTTTATACCACTTGTTTGCCTTCACAAAAAGGAAAGCATTAGTTGTCATTGCAAAGCAGAGCATTCTCTAGACATTTTGAAAAAAACCAAATTGACTTCTGCAAATTGCAAACAAAAGCTTGGAAACAAAAGTAGGTGTTGGGCAGAGGGAGGAAGGTTTGATTTGCTAATACCTAGGTTAGGAAAGCTGTCTCCTTGCCCTGGTACAGGGAAACAAGCTCAGGTTAAAGGTGATAAAGTTGTCTATTGGAGTCCTCCAATTAAGATCTGTATTCCTTAAAGTAGCTCAGTGTCAAATTAGACTTTGGATAGCTCCATTAGTGATATTTAATGTTTGAGAATGGGAATGCTTCATATGACTGAATTCCCAGTGTCTTAATTAATTTTCATATGTGATATATTATTAAGAAAATACTAATTCAACTGTTTTTCATTAGGGGAAAGCATATTTCCGTGCTATATGATTATGAATAGTATTCATGTAATGTTCTTATTTGAATTATCTGGGACATTAACTTTTCTCCCACTACAATCAAGTGAAGTTATGTATGATTCAGGTTCTGTTCCAAAATGGGTTTGGTATTCAATTTAGTGTTGCTTTTCAAAAAGGAATGGAAAGTACTGTGAGCCTGGTCTTCTGCAGAACTCTGGTAATGCATGTTTTTCTTGTTTCTCAAGATAGTCCTGGAGCAGTCTTAGCCAATTTTAACTCTGTTTAGAAACTATAATGAACATGATACAACTTCCTAACTGTTACAAAAAGTTACATGTGTAATAGTAGGTGACAGCAGAATTATTCATTTGCCTAAGCATGTCTTCATGCAAGTCTGAACTGCAGTCTGAGGGGAGATCATTTAAAAAAAGAAAATGTTGGTAATCACACAAAACAAAAATTGAGCATTGGCTACAGAGCTTATATTAAAATAGATGAAAGCAAATGACTGAATAAAACCACATTAGGTCACATTATGTCTTCTTGTAAATATGGTTACTCTGTTTATAATATGAACCAAAAAGAGGCCAGAAGCCTGAATTCACTCAGCAAAGTTTTGAAGCTGTGCATGAAATGTAAAGCCCTGCTAAGTTTCTTTTAAAGGAAGGTTCCATATGCAAAAATTGACTTCAATAAAATATGAATACATGATAAAGTGCTCTGCTGAATTAGAACCAATGGCTAAAGCAGGAAAATCATTGCTTTTCATACATTTAAAATGATAAAGTAGCCTGGTCGACTGAAATTGTTGCTTTTAGAGGTAAATTCAAGTAATCATTTAAACTATAGAGAATTGAGAATGTTTAATGAAACAGTTCAGGTATTGTGAAATGAGGGTCAAACCTTACATCCATACTTACGCAAACTTCAGGTCCTGTTGAGTTCATTATGAATAAACATGTCAAAATCCTTCTGTAAGTTATATCCTCCTATAGCAGCAAACCTCAGTGCAAATTGGGAGAACTTTCTTCATGCAGTCTATGGTTTCAAAAAGAGAATTTCAGATTTATAGTCACTAATAAATATGCCAATATAGAATTTCTTTTAAACTAAATTACATGAAAGATTCTGTGGAAGAGAATGTGGGCCTGGTGCTGAATGGGACTATGGTCACAAAGACCAAGGAGAAGGCTAAAGTGATGATTGGGTTTTTTTGCCTCAGTTTTTCAGAAATAGGTTAGAGAAAATGTGAACAAAGTGGACGTATGAAGGTTCATGGGCTGGGATGAGATGCTGCACAAGTATTGAGGCAGCTGGCTGGTGCCCACTGCAAGGTCACTGTCAATTTTTGAGCAGTTGTGGTGACTGCAGAAGTCCTCGAGGGAGGCAGGGGATCTTTCCTCTCTGTTCAGCAGTGGTGATACACATCAGGAGTGCTGGGTGCTGTTCTGGGCTAGCCAGTACAAGGGAGATGTGAACAAGTGGAGTGAGTCCACTAAAGGGCTGTGGAGATGATGGAGTGGAGCCTGACAAATGAGGGGAGGCTGAGAGAGCTGTGACTGTTCATCCTGGAGCTGGAGGATACTCAAGGTGATACCTGATGATGTGGTACCTGCAGAAGGGTGCAAAGGAGGAAAACCAGATCCTCCTTAGTGGTATCCAGTGACTGGATAAGAAGAAATGGGCACAAATTGAAATACAAGAAATTCCATTTAAGTGCAATGGAAAACAAAATCTTTTTTCCTTTGTACATTGGGGTTGATGAAACACTTGAGCAGATTTCCCACAAACCTTGGAAGCTGCCATCTATGGACATGTTCAGTATCTGATGGGACGTGGTCCTGGGCAGCCTGCCCAAGCAGACCCAGGCAGGGGCTTGGACCCAATGGTCTCAAGCAGTCCCTTCCAGCCCCCACCTTTTGTGCTTCTCTGACCTCTTAGCTCTTTAGACAGTTCACCCTCAGTTGCACCTGTATTGGTTTTTTCCAAAAGCTCTCAGTTTTGGAGCATCTGGACACATAATGAGCGTTTCACAAGAAAGGTGTTGAGGTGGTGGGAGATCTGAACCAACTTTCTATTTATTCCTTATGTATTTAATGGAATTTAAAACTAGCACGTTTCTCTTTGCAGTACTGCAATCTGGCTCCATTCTTGCGTATGTGTTTAGTCATAGAATGCTAAAAGAATCTCTGTAAATAATCCTGTAATTAAACAATTCAGAATTTATGCCAATAACTAATTTTAAATCATTAACAAATACAGTAAGAGAGCAAATGTATAACCTGCTCTAACCCTGTCTTTCAGTCATGGCCTGTATATGAAGAAGTATTCAACAAAATGCATGAGCTTGCAGCATTTTTAGACCTGCCTCGTTTTCCAGATATAACAGACAGCTGTTTTCTTCATCCAGACATGCTGTGCATGAAGTACTTGATGGAAGCCAATTTACCTGGTAAATATTTTCCCTAGCCTGAACTGATAAAATTTTTCTGTGGTTTATTAAACTCTAGCAAAAAGGCTTAAATTACTACTTCAAAAGTGCCTGCTCTTTTCCTTCTAATTTATTCCCATTTAAGCTTGAACTGAAAGATATTCTTTCTATAGAAAGCACCTTCATCAAACATTTAGAGTATGTATTATGGGCCCAGATATGCAGGGGCACTCTGATGTTGGCTCTCTAAGGCTGTGGAGTGGATACTTCATTTTAAATCTTTCAGTATCCATGTGAACTAAGAGGCACCTGTTGAATTCATGTGATATATTAACTTTAGCTAAATGATTCATGAAGTTGGAACACGATTGCTTAGCTGTGGAATTCTCATATGTAATAGTGACTGTATATTCTTTAGCAAATAATACATTTTTGTATGTTATATAATATTGTATATTACCATTTATTTTAATATTAATTGATGGTGTGTGACAGATCAGCTGCTGTCTCACTTGATTTATTATTTAGTTCTATTTTATCTATCCTAAAATTAAGTCTTGAATATTGACTTGTCAAAGAAAGACCAATATGTCCTAGTATGTGAACTGTCTGTTGGGTTACCATACTTTCTGTCAAATACCACTGTCACTGAAGATGAGTTACACAGACAGATTGCCTGTAAATTTTTTTTTCTCAAAACATTCCAGCAGTTCATAGTAGGGGAGGGAGTTACTGTCTTATTTTGCAGTTAGTTACAATGAATAAAAGTGTTTGGGTTTTTCTGTTTATTCACAATTGAATGAATAGAAGATGACCAACAGGTTTAGGGCTAAAATTCCGGAGTAGTAATTCTGATTTTGTAGTTTTATGCCAGTGTTGTTATCCCATAGAGGATTACATTATTCTACAGATTGTGAAATATCAGTTGAATTTTAAAAAAACAAAAGGCTGCAAATTTGTCATTTTCAGATCTTTTACAGAGAAATGCAAAGCTAAGTACTCTTTGAAAATACTGCAGAAAAGGAATATGTTGTCCTTTCCCCTGCAATTAAGATTTTAATATGTACAAGCATTTTTTTAAAAAACTGAAAAAGGACTGCTGCTGTTGTCTAACAACCCCTAAAGAAAAAAAAAAGCAATGAATTGGCAGTGTTAAAGGACACTAAATGCCAATGCAGAGACTATTTTATGTATCTGAAATAAAACAAAGTATGCTACCGGTATTAATGAAAAAATTTCATTTCCAATTTTTTTTTAACTTTTACTGTTATGTATGAGAGGATTAAAAAGGAGTTCCTACTGAACACTTTGTAAGCAGCAAGAGAGTGTAAGTACAGCTGGATTAAGGTTGTACTTAGTCATACATTGCTAACCTTTGTGGAATCTGATGGTGATGTAATCAACTCCTGTATTTCTTGCTGAACTGGAAAGGTGAGAAATTTGGGGGGTTTGTATCTGTGAAAAATAAGCAGAGTAATAAGAGCCTGTGTAGATAGACTGCTGTATATCTTGTGGAGCTGCAGCTGGATCTCCCTGGCGGGTGCGATTGGGCTGCACAGGGAGAGCCAGGTGTGACCTCCGCAGCTTTTGCTGCCCTGACACGATCAAACTGCTCTCCATACCCAGCCAGCTTCTTTACAACCTGCCCTGTTCCTCCTCTGTGCAGTGCTGATTCCTGCTGTGGGTGTTTAGTCAACATGCAGGAAAAGAGTTTGTGACAAGTTTTGTGCTTTTGGGGGATTTTTTTGAAAATATATTTGTGTGGATTTGCAATAGGCTTTCCCACAAGAATGTTCAGGATGATCTCAGTGCATTATTCAAGTAATATCAAAGCAGCATTAAATATGTGATGTTTTTATTCTCCATATGAATATATAGTAAGTCACAAGTGTTTTCCATGTAAGCACAGTGAAGGTTGCCTAGTATTTTTAAAAGTATCCAAAAATACTCCTTAGCCTGGAAAATATGGTTGTCAAATGCTCCTAAAAGACCTAAGCATCATTTTCCTCAAATGGTCAACATATTTGCACTGTAAAAATATTTCTAGCTTGTCTTAACATTTTATATTTTTATTTATATTAATCAGATGAATTACATAATTGGACTTGTCGAGTGGTGAAAAAGATTGGTATTGGAGAAGTGGATTTCCTGACTCTTATGCCTGGAAATAAGTCAACAAGAAAAGTGAAATATGATGTTCTTGCTGCAGCAGTTATTGTAGTTGTGCTCAAATTACTGTTTTTATTAGATGATCACTATGAATGGTAAGTGTGCAGACAAATATGTAGCAACCCCCAAATTTCAAATACTGCAAATGCTTATCTTGGATTGTTCTTTCTTTAGAGTTAAATTTATACTACTGGAATTTCAATTAAGTTTGTTAGCTTTAACCATACACTTGAAGGGATTTTAGACATGAAATATTACTTACTTTTAAAATTTGTTGGGTTTTATCTGAAACTTGAAATAAAATTAAGGTGTCATTTTTGTCATTTGTATTTGAACTTCATGTGAAAAGTGCAGTATTTGGATCTACAAAACAGCCTGATTTTTAAATTTTTTTTACAGGTTACTTTCAGAGTTTGCTGAAGAAAGAAATAAAAATAACACAGAAGGTACATAAATATTCTAGTAGATGCAGTGTTAATGATTTTGTAAATGAAACAGTTTTGTAATCAGGCTTAGAAAGACTTTTTTATTGATCATTAAAATTTGTTTTTGTTATTCTTTAGGGGAAATTTTATTCAGAGAAAAGAGTAGATCTTGTTCATGTAAAATGGCCTCAGTGTACCTGCATAATTCTTATTGTTCTGTGTAGGGGAATTTGGTACACATTTTGCTGGCTGCCTCTCTGCTTCTGCTTGTGCATGTTTGCCTCTTGGTTTAGAGTTTCATGCTTGGTAGGTGGAGATAAATGGATACACCGTGAAGAGGGAACACACTTTGATCGTTAATAGCAGATACTTATTAGGGGCATCAAACCACATTTATGATAAAATCCAAACTTGTTTAGTCTTGTTAAATAAAATGTCTTACTGTGTAACATATTTCAGATGTAATCTAGTTTCTTAGTCCAAATAATCCTGAGAGAGTGTGGAAAAGCTAGCAGCAATTAAGATAGAGAAGATAATGGTGTGAACATGGTTCTTTGAGGGCAGAAAGACCAAATCAAAGATTAGAAATCTTCAGGAAGATGTTCCATGGCCCGATCCAAATCACAGTTGAAGATAAGATCCAAAATGTGTAACAGTGGTTTATCTGCTAAGCTTTTTATCCAGTTTTGGGTCATTTTGACCCTTCTGTTGCGTTGTTTAAATTTTAGGTCCATAATAAAATTATGGTGTTAGTCATGTGTGAGCCCAATTACTGCTGTAACTAGAGACAGTCATCGCTGTTAACTAAAACTGGTCATTTTCACATTCAAGTAGATGCATGAACTTACGGTGGATTTTTTTTTTTTCCTTTTTCTTCTCTTGAAAATTGAAGTACATGATAGTGACAAGAATGGGGAGTTGTGCAACTGCTTTACAAGCTGAGGCTCAAAGCTATTAATGCCTTAATGGGGTTTCTCCCTTATTAACAAGTCTCATTGCCCTTGGGAATTAACAGCTCATTCTTTGCCCACTTTTTTACTTTAAAATCTGCTGGTACAAATGATCCATATGCTGTATTATGTTGTCCCTGTGCTTAAAATGTTGGGGTGATGGTGAGCAGCTGCGCAGAGGAGCTGATGTGAGAATTTGTTAGCGCACTGATTAGTGCCAGAGCTCAAAACTGCCTCTAGCATTTTCCCAAGTCAGAGTGCTGAAATGAATAATGGTTAATACTGAGTTTTAAAGATTCAGTTTATGTTGACTCCATTCTCAACTTAACTATCCATTTTCTAGTCCTTTTTTTTAAATTAAAAAATACTATTTCAGCTCCTACATTTCTTCAAGTCACACTGGAAGCAGTACAACACATAGCTGTAGTTACCTAATATGTGTGTTCTGTGAACTGCACACATCCACAATACAGGTTTTGCTCAAATAAAACATGATTGAGATGTATATATAGGTGTGTATGTATGTGTGTATCACAGAGCTGTGTATTTTCCACTCAGCTCAGCTACATGAATGTCAGACCAGCAGTACTGGCCAGGCGAAGGGATATTACAGTGCAGCATCATGTCTCTGTCAATGGGTTTGCGTGTCACAGATGCTTAATAATTCATACAAAGTTTAACACAAATTGCTACCACCTCCCACACTGCTCTCCAGGAGTTTGGGAGTATTTACTTAAACCTCTGGGTTTAAGGAGCTGATAAAAGAAGTTGTATCCAGACCTTTGAATCTCCAGGACTACTGAGGGTTCTTTGTTCCTTTCATGTGTCTCTTGCTTTTTGAGACCATCTGTGGTTTTAGCATGGAGACATTCTGAGGCAGGATAGTGCAAATAGCAGAAATCAGATAATACAAAAGGTATACAAGTTTGATTGTAAGAACAGTGTATTCACCTTCAGGAGGGTTTAAACAGCTGGCTGGCAAAGCTAAGCATGACTCAAGCATCACATGCAGTGCAGCTGGGACGATGGGGAAATGCAAAGTCTGGTTAATTCACAATGCAGATATTCCACCCACGGGGAACAAGGGTTGATTATTTTTAAATACATAAATCTACATCATATTTCTGTTTGGAATTCTTATCCTTACTGTACCCAGCTGGTCTGCTTCAGCCTTGGGCCTCATTGGAGGATCAGCGATGAAGGTGCTGCTATATGTCCTGTGCTTTCATGTTTTTGCATCACATATCAACAAGTGACATTCTTGTGCTCAAAGTCATGGGAGACTGATTCAAAGTGAAGACCGTTGTCTAGTTTATCTTTCCAACCCTGGAAGGTGTCATGGCTAGTTGGATAGACAGTGGGGAGTTGATGAAACTGTGCGAAATTTTATATCTGAGTTTGTTTAGGTTTTATTTGTTTAAACCTAAGCTTGATGTGTAGTTTCATTAATCCCTTGAATTCAGCTTTCAAACAGTTAAAGGCCTCTTCACACAGTGGAGAGCTAGTTCATTTGGTAGAGAGGTGGTAGTTTCTAGACTTGCCTTTCCAGAAAAGAGGGAAAAGGTTTGAATTGTGCTAAATCTGTGAAACCTAAGATACAGGGCTTCTTTGCACTTCACATGACATGCTGTTCTTTCACTCAATTTCTGCATTTCTCTTTCTTACAGAATTATTTGATCAAGTGTATTTTCTTTAGACACATAGCATTCGCGGTAGTTTCTATACAGGTGCAAGATGCAGGGTCTAACTGCTTGAAGACACCTTCTCTGTCATTTCTTTCATTTCTTCTCAAATTAAAATGTGCATATTTTATTCAGGTGGTCCATATTTTGAGTTCAAGAAGTGGTATGAGGTGGTAAAACAGTCCTTGGATGTGGAGCAAAAGAAATTGGATGAAAAAAGAGCCAAGTAAGAGGTTTATAAGTACTTCTTTTTTGAGGTAGACAGTTCTGTGTGAACTCCTGATCCCTACAGAAATAAAAAAAAGTTAGAAATTTGCTCCACATATCCATCCACCAAGCTTGAGTGAATAGAATGATTAAATCACTGTCCTAGTTTTCTATTTACACTCATAATATTTATCCAGGTTATTAATTAAATGCTCACTTTCTGTAAAAAATAGCTTATACAGCTGAACAATTAACTGATAACAGTAGACCTAAGCTAACATGCCTTGGTTTGCCTACTCAGAAAAAGGCTTCATAGATACATTGGAGGGGCAGTGGCTTTTAATAGCACTAACCATTAGATTATTTTGATTTTAATTTAAAACTGTATCAGTATTTGTAATAAATTATTATTCTTTTATTCATTTGCTTCAGCTTTCTTTTTGTTAACAATGCTTGTCTCTTACTGGTAGGTATCTGTGGAGATGTGAAAAGCCACTGTTTTATTCAGTCAAGAATAAATCTAAAGCTCTAAAGAGAAGACGTGAGTAAACTTTGCTTCTTCCCAGCAATACAGAAATCTGCTCCAACTTTTCCCATCATAGAAAGTCTTCAGCCCTGACTGATAACATTTACTTCTTAAAATATTTTGTCTGCTCTCTTTCATCTCTGGGTACAATTAATTTAGTACTATTTTACAACCTGTGGCTGGAATTTTTCAAACACGCACAACTGAAATCACCTTTGCCAGTCTTCCTAACAATCTACTGAACCACATCTCAGAATCAGTGCTCTGTCCTCATCTTATCTAGTTTACCACCTGCCTTTGTATCACTGCTCCTTGAGAGGAGTTGTTGGTCTTCCAACAAACTGTTTGTTTCCTCCTTTACTTTCTGTATGCTTTGGTATGAATATCCCAGTATGTCCTTTGGTAGATCTTGCATGTCCCTCTTCTCCCCTACTCCTTGCAGCCTACTACAGAAAGCAAGGAAGGCTTTATTTGAGCAGCCTGCTCAAGTTGGAATGCAGGTACAGCTACTGTATTTTAGTAGCTCTGGAAGTACTTGTGAGAAGCTTTTGGGGTTTATGTGGACAGAAAAGCACAGAAACAAAACAACAAAAGCCCATTTGTCCGTAGAAACAAAGAAAACTAGAATTTTATTCAGCCAAATTCGACCTGGAGTTCTTCATTCTACATTTTATGCTATCCAGAAAACAGCAGGTATTTGGAGAGGTATATTAAATGTGGCAAGTGGTATTTTTCCTTTTACATGCTCTTTTAGTTTCTGGAAGTGACTGGTTCAAGGGACTTCTAAACAAGTTGTATAATCCTATTTGGTTTGAATTACGCATGTTGGATTTCTTCTTCAGGAATGTGGTGGGGGGTTTTTTAAGTACCTACTCTTCAAAATTCAGTTGGGGTGATCCTGCAGCCAAGTAGTGTTCCATGGAAAACCATGTTTAGATTTATTTATTTCAAGCTGATTATTTACTCAGGTGTCCTTTAATTCCTGCATTTATAGGAAAAGAGATTCCTCTTCTGGCTCTGCTTCTCTTGTAGCTAGAAGAGGACCACTTAGATTACAGAACTTTATCACAGTGTTGTGAGCAGGAATATCACATAATTGTAACTGGGCAGGATTCTTCCTAAAACAAATGTACCGTAGTAGAGACAGTGCTCTAGAACACTTATGTGCTAGGTACAGATTTTCAGAAACCTTCCTAAACCTTTGATTTTGATCACAGATTTTAGTGTCCTCTTGAAAGAGACTTTGCAGTCCTTGGATTACTTTGGGAGGTTTTTTTCTGATTTTTTTTCAAGATATGAATGAGTTTATTTAAATACAGGTCATAAAAAGAAGTTAAAGGTCCAACAATGTTTTTTAATCTGCTTTTTATCCTATGGAAACAAAGCATAGGCAGTCATAGAGTGTGTGCTGGTCTATCATGGTACCGTCTTTCCCTTCTCAGCCTCAGTAACTTAGGGAAGTTTCTCATTCATTCACTAGCAGTGGGCAGACATGGAATGAGGATTTTTTGTTGTTGGTTTTTTTTTTCCAGTTGAAGTCTGCACCATGCAAAGCATAACTTTGAATCCATGTGTGTATGAATGTGCTTTCTATCAGCATAAAAATCCCAGCAGTATCAAATAGGTCTTAGAGGTTTTACTTGCAGGAATGTTGTAGAGTGCTCCACTACTATTTCATTAAGTATGAAAGACATGGTGTTTTGAATTGTTACAAAATGTTTCACTAAAACCTGTAAAGAGGGTGGCAGCGACAACGTAGAGACTTCCAAGATTTCTCAGTTGTTCACACAGAGGTTTAAAGAAAAAAAAAAAGAATTTTTAAAAGCACAAATACCCCATTTTCTTCTTGTTTCAATCACCTCTAAACAGTATTCTGATACTTAATACTTTTGCATTTGTTTTGTTTCTCTTTGCACAGAAATGGTTGTGAACTTACAAAATCAGTTTGGCAAGCTGTCTGGTTCAGTGCGATGTGCTGAAAAGCCAAATCCTTCAAGTTTTCAGTTATGTTGGTCTGAAGAAAACACAGATGGGAGTTGTTTTCACGGGCATAGCCTGAAGGGAGTTTTGCAAGAGAAACGTGGTTTACTGACAGCCATGAACCCTGACTATTGGCTCTGTACAATTAAACTATGTAATGAGAAGTAAGTGCTTACAATTTTGCTAAATACATTTTGGAAAGTTCTCCTGAAAGTAAAGTCTGGTACATATATTTTTGCAAATGACAAATACAGGGTGTGGGCACAGCTATGTGTTCACATACAGTTTCAGTCATTTGTAGAAAGGGGTGTGTGAGGAATGGATAGGCTCAGACTGTGAGTAGACAAACTGTAACATGAAGAGTGATCAAAGTGAGGTTATGACAAGAGAGGAGATGAGACAAAATCAACAACTAGAGTCACATGGCTAGAGTAGCAGCTAGATACAAATACTCACTTCACTTCATAGTGTTTTATAAAAACACTTGTGATGCAAGTCTCCAGAGAATGGGAAAACGGTTCCATTCCTCTCCTCCCTGGCCTCTAAAAAAACATAGAAAATTAATTTTCTAAATCACTGTACTGATTTTGTGATGGCCTTAATCACAATGGCTTCTGGATCATATGCCAGACTTTGGTTCTGCCATGGGTTGTATTAGGAAACCCTAATCCAGAAGAGGAATGTATTGGTGAATATCAGTGAAAAAGATCAACTCTCTAGCTGGCTTGGATTCTCTTGAATTTCTCATGTGTGCAATTGGAAGGTGATTTTTTTGGAAAGGAGGTTGGGTTACATTCATGTGAATTGAGATTTCATTTGTCTATTGAATAACATGTAAAGTCTTTATCTGGTATATAATTAGAAATGGCATTCAGAGATCAGTAGCCCCAATACTGTCCTGATTTTTAAAACATTAAATTCCCCTTGAAAATAACTGGGTTTTACAAGTATGCAGTCTTTTCTGTTTTTCTGTGGATTTATTTGCTTATCTGTATTTTCCTTTTCACATTATTTTTCACATACCTACCGTGACAGAAATGGGTTGGAATAATGTAAGCTCAGTGTTACATTACAAGAGCTTTGGTTATATGGATTCATTCTTTTGTGTGAATAAGAACCTTTTTTTTTTTTTTTTTGAGGGGAGTAAAGGTAATAATCCTTTTACCACAGATTTGCGTAAATCTTATGTACACATTGAATGAGTGGATATTTCGGTGTATGTTTGTGTGAATAATCTTCCATGCAAAGTCTGTTTTTAAGCCTACATTTTCATATGTAATATATTAAAATGTTAATGGCAAACTGTCATAGCCTTCATGAAACAAGATTTGAATTTAAATTCTTGCCGGTTAAATTTCCCATTATATCATTTGCAATGCAAGTAGTTAATTATACATCTGACACTTACTTAACATTGGAAAACAACATCTACTCCCTCAGATATGAGGGTTTATCGTCTGTGTATGTAGAATAGAACTAAAAAAAAATCTTACAAATTCTCTTTCTCTAAAAGTCAGCATGGTCCAACTGGACTGCTGAAATGCTTTAATCCTGGGACTAAAGTGTGATTACAGTGTCAGGAGAGCTGAGATCAGTCAAATGGTTGGGGAAATGCTTTTACATTTTATTTTAAAACTTTCTGTTTTAAACTGGATTCTAAACTGATTTGCTGTGGAAGTCTTTATATGACAGGAGTTGTACTCCATGATTGTAAAGGTCTTTTCCAACCTAAAGGACTGTAGGATTCTATAAGTGATGAGATGTATTAAAAATGTTGTAATGCTTTTGGGGGATGTGAGGTAGGGCAGAGGATGGGATGTATGGCATGGGAGACCCAGTTCCAGATTTCCAATGTGCCAAACTTGGGGAGACTTTGAACAGACTGTGCTCCCTGAAGTGCATCTTGCCTGGCACTCAGGATGGGTCTGGCTGTTCCTCCAGTTTGAGGTAAAATGTAAATGTTTGCTGGGCCAGAGGGAGCAAGCAAATGACTTTATAGTCTAGTAATTAGCACACTTACCTGTAAATTGGGACAGACAGATCCCAGTCGTTGTTCTGGTGAATATTTAAGACAACTGCTCTGAATCAGACACAGGGAACATTTTAAACTGCTTCTCCACATCCCAAGGCAATACCTAGTAAGTAAGAAGTATAGGATTTAGAGGTGAATAGCAGCCGAACCCTCATATCAATGTACAGTGTTTTTATTTAAAAATTGAAACTTTATACTATTTTAAACTGGATTTGAGGCTTATCCATAACAGAGTATTTTTCCAACCTAACTTGCTGAACTTAGTGATTACACAGCTATCTCTGCAGCTCGTCCTCTGTGTCATCTTTTGTTTGGTCTGACACTTGTTACCAGCAAGTCTAGTCTGCTATTTTCGTTATATACTTCATCAATAAGATCACCTCATCGTTTTCATTAACATTTTCACCATGAAAGCTACAAAATAATTAAGCAGAAGGCTGCTACAACACTAATTACTTTCTGTTGACCTCATCAGTGTTTGCTCCAATGTTTCCTGTGTTACTCCATTGACTTAGCTTTTCTCTCTTGTTTCTAGACACGTAATTTGTATTTAGCACACAAAGGCAGTGGACAATAAATGAATGGGTTATTATCCCATGACATAGAGTCAGGAAGATGAGAGGGGAACCCTATGGAGAGAGAACAGAACCTCAGAGCCTGAGGTGTCTGAATTGGATAGTCTTAGAAATTTTAAAAATAGGATGAGGTAGTCATTTTAATACTTTGCTACATTTGCTAAAAGCTGAAAGAACAAACAGTGAGTCCATTTAGTTCTGAAAGGCAAGGAACATATTCTTTGCTGGGTTGAGTAAGATCCTGATGCATAGTGCAAAAAGCTATAGTGGTTTTTCCTTCTTAGTGTGTTTGCACCAGCTCTGAAGATGTCTTGGTCCAGTCCTCTACTTCAGGGTTTTGCAGGAGTGGATCACTTCACAGAATCAACACTGTAAACTAGAATTGTGATTTATGCTGTTGAAAAATGTAGAGTTTGTCTCTAATTACAGTTAAATATATAAATGCTAGCTAAATACTAAATGCACTTGTAATTTAGGGCTTTTATTTTCTCCCCATTTCTTTTCAGCTTGTGTGGTCATCTGGCTCATTACAGAGAAGTGGAGTTTCCCCAGAGTTACCATTTTGTCCTGGGATTATTCTCCTTTCTTCTGAGGATTCAGCCCTCTTATATCCACGATGAGGTGTGTATGATAGAACACAAACTTTTTAATAAAAAACTCTATAAAAAACTAAAATACAACACAGTCCTAAGGAAGTAAAAAAGGCCTACAACCTGCAGTATTAAACCCATGTAAACTGGTTGGATCCCAAACCGTGGTATTACATGTAAACATACACTGATTCTTTTGTCTCATGAATATTTTTTATTAAGAGAGTAGTGCTGAGATCTACTACTGTACTACTGTTTCAGTGTCATTTTATCTATAATTTAGGCCACTGATACTAGGAAAGGAAACTGCCAAGGAAACTGTTCATCACCATTTATTTCATTAATTTGCATCAGAGCCAAAAGCAAGCTGTGAAATTACCCTTTTTCTAGGGCATAACTGTCCATACTTTGAGTGTACTGGACATGACATTAGCATCTAATTACATTGTGAGATTTTGCAATTAAAATATCTATTTTTTTACCTACCATTGTATGACATTTAATGTATTTTGAGAAAATAATGTTTATTTTGTTCTTAAATACTACGTTAAATAAAAGAAGCAGTTGGTTGATGTTTACATTACAGTGAGTTTTTTCTTTATTCTTTCTAAACAGACATTCCAGTTGTTCTGGAACAACCCTGGCACTGTTTTCTACATTTCCTTGCATCCTGTGTATTTCCCAGTCTCTTGTTATGCCTAAACCTCTCATTCAGGTCAACACCTTTCAGGTCCATGTTCCGCTTCAGGGACTTCCTTACATACTTTTGTATCTCATTGTAAAACCTGATCCTATTTCTTGTGCCAGGTCCTCCTGTCATTCTTCTTTTGCAAGGCTGCTGTTAAAGCCTTGAATTTCTTCTGACCACCTTATAACCCAGCATCTTCAGCAATTGGTGCCCTGGCCATTCCACCAGTTTCTCACGCTCAATCTTATTTATGCACCATGTTTATATACTGTCCCAGACAACACGTAAATGAAGTGTGGTAGGGTGCTGCCATTACACCAAAGACACCGTAACACATGCATACACATGTTGAACTGAGATGCTGTGTAGATACCCAAATGAATAATGCTGCTTTCAGCTGAATGAAATTAAATTCATCATTGCCAACCATCAGGACAGAGTACAGAACCTGTCAAATCTGTTTGATCAAAACCAAAACCAACAGCTATTTCTAAGCATTATTATAACTAAGAAAAATGGTGCCTGCAGACTTGACAAAGAGTAATGACTTCCTTCCTGAGCAAGGGCTTCAGTGAGATGTAATCTGGAGGGTAATCAGTTCAGTGAGTAGATTACAAAGGGTTTAAAATCCGTTGCAGTTCAATTCATGAAGTTGTTTAAAAATTGGAAACAGATGAATGATAGGAGAGGTGATGCACTGCCCTACCAGTCTGGAGCAAGTGATAAAGTGGTATTTCAGACAGGACTATTAAAGGTGAGTTTTGATAGTTACATGGAAATACTGGCAAACCAGGAGGCTTCACTGGCTCAATAGAGGCAGGAGGTAATTTGGTGTCCTGATTTGGGGTAACACAAAAGACAGGGGGTGAAAGTTTTTACTTTTTCAGGTATTTTAATTCATTATTGTAGCACAGGGATTTGGAACAAGTGTCCTATAATGTGACAAACATACAGATGAGAAGGTATAGTTCTAGCCATACAGAGCTAAACTGTGCTTGATGTGGGAAGAGGAAAGAGTAGACTGAATTATTACTTGGTGTGTGTGTGTTAAGAGATTTCGTAAGTGGGCACAGTTTAGTATGTCTAAATCTATTGCCACGCTGTACTAGATACCTCAGACTTCTGGCGAGGTGTGTCTGAACTGATGTTTATATTAATGGACTTGGAACATACCAGTTTAAATCTCTTGTGTTTAAAAAGTAGCCATTACCTATTATGTTTGACCTCACTTGAGCGAATTAGTAATATTTGTAAGTATTTGGTAAAATTATTCTTTGTACTTTCCTAGATGAGTATTTGTATCAGTAAAAAATCTACAGAAATGTAATACACATTGTCACTTTTTTCAACAGCGCTGGCTCAAACAACTGAGAGTGTCTCATTCTTTTTACTGCAATATCTGTTAAAGTTTTGAATTAACTATCTAAAAGACACCTTGGTATACATAAAGGATTAATTTAATTCAGAAGTCTTTATTTGAAAGACTTACCCACTTAATTATAGGTATAGCTTTCTTTTAAAACTACTGTAGTAGTAAAATCTGAGCTTCATAAATTAAAAACACTGTGTTCGTTGTTGCATTGTTACAAACGTAAGAAAGCTCCCTTAGATGTTAGACTAAATTAAGGCTGTACTTTAATAAACTGCCATAAAGCTTGCAGTTAATCATCAAGAGCCATGTGCCTTCTGGACACACAGGCTAAGAGTCAGATTTAAAATAAAGGGTGTGCCCCAAAAAAGCTTTATGTTAGTTCTATCCAGTTTAATCAATCGCCACTTGAAGCAATGTGTTGAAGCAATGGTGTTTAAGAAGCTGAGGAGCCGCAGGAGTGCTCTCTATCTGCAGTGAATTGCAGCCGAGCTGTCCCGGGCCGGCTGCTCGGAGCGCAGTTAGCGCAGCCCGGAGGCGGAGCCGCGCCGCGGAACAGACAGCTGCCGGCGTGGCTGAAGGGCAGGGTGTCTGCACAGCCCAGCGCTTCCAATCACATCCTCTCGGCTTGGAAATTACACCTCCTTTCTGTAAATAGTTGCTGAAAGCCTCCAGGTAAAGCTCAGAGACTTTTTTTTTTTTTTTTTTTTTACTTACTCCCGTGGAAATTTTGAGTAAAAGAGGCTCTCCTTATTTAGTTTCTTACTCTAAAATTTGAATGACAGTTCTTAAGTATATAGATAAAGGCAAGTGGGGGTTTTAAGAATAAACTTTTAAAACGGTATATACTGACAAGACTTAATTAATTATTAACTTAGACAATAGCAAGTCAGTTATTCTAAGACCTTTTGCCTTCTAAAGTCAATTTAGTCTTTTTCCTAGTTTATGTGTTTAGGAAAAAAGTGTGTTTAAGTGGGCAAAAGTAACCTTGCTTTATGAATACTCCTAAATGCAACCTTTCTGTTTTGGTGGAGAAATATGACAGATGTCTCATTTTCTTTTGAAAGACACAGCCTTCAGCAGAATTGGTATTTTACCCTTACTTGTTTTTCTCTACCTCAGTGTGTCATTGTTCTGAGTATCAACTTAGTCTCAGTCAAATACGTTTTTCTTTTCAAAGGTTTTACTGTTGTCCAGACATGAAGTAGAGGTGTTTGACTTACACAGAGTTAAGGCCCTGAACCTGATTTAACCAGAGAATGAGAATCAGCAAAGCCCAATGCCTGTAAGCAATGCTAATCTAATTTATTTGCCATAGTGTGTTGCATGGGCTTCAATTAATGATAATAATACAATTACATCTTTTTTAACCCATTTTTAGCACAACCGCTGAAACAATTGAGTGCAGAAGATTTAAGAAATCTTCATGCAGTATTGTAGTCAAGGCAATGAGTATCTTGCTTTCTCACAACTTCTGGAAATCTCAAAAATCCCTTCCTCAAATGACTTTTCTCCCGTTTTGGACAAGTAAGACTTCTGCTTATTCTGAATAAAACATTAATTCAGGATATTGTAGTAAGTCATCAAGAGGATGCTCTTGCAGAGCTGGGAGCAAAAGAGCCAGGACCCACAGGGCTTTTGGGACAGGTAAAGTCTGAAAATGTTAAATCCCCAAATGAGGTGTCTGTCTCCTAGCTCATCTGTCCTTTCCCCGTGTCAGGTTGAGTAAGTGTTATTCTTCACTGGCAGAGAAAAGTCAGGATAACTCTGTGTAATTAATCTCCTACTTGGATCCAAAATGGAATGGGCTTCCCAGCACATATGGTTGTAGATTTTTCCTGGGTGAGCATGTCAAGGTGTGTGGGTTGGTCACAGCAGTGTCTCTCACTGCATTTGTCCTTGTGCTAAATGCAGGATGCTTTCTTTCCAGCATCTCCTCCATAGTTACTGGTCCTGTTGTTCCTCGTGTGAAGCTCTTTGTTTCTGGCCAGGTTAGATGAGGGGGAGCATAGAGGGGATGCCATGATGTGAAAACAGGCATATGTGAAAGATCTCTCACTGCTCCTTTTGCTAGGATGCTGCTGAAATGGTGAACAATAGTAAGGGTTACCAGAACAGGAGATGGAAGTTGGTGTCCTCATGTGAGGTGATTCCTGCCCTTGTACAACTGCTAATGGCAGCATTTCCAGAGCCAGAACACGCCTCCCCCGTCCTTGGCATCTACACTTTGCCTCCAGCAGTACATCAGGTGGTTTTAGAAGAAAATACAAGCACTTTCTTCTGGTAATCTCATACAGCTGCTGTCTGTTGCAGAAGTACTCTGTCTGCTCATAGACCACCCCATTTGTCCCAGCAGTGGCTTTGCTCACTGGCTGCAGACCCTGCCATTGCCTCCTGACAATGCCTCCCAGCATGTCCAGTGCCTGTGTTGCAATGCTGGGTGTTTCTGTGGTGCTGTGTCGATACAAAATTGTGGCAAACCATTGTTTCCTGAACTGAGAGCCAGGGCACTCCTAACTCCCCACCGGGCAGCTGCGTGGCTTCCGTGCTGCGGAGCAGAGTGGGTTGGCCAGCGACAGTGGGCAGCAAAGGACCTGCGCACGCTGTTCTCTCGTTGCAGCAGTAAGGGCCTGTGTGCCAGGACCTATGGACACAGCAGTCAGTCCCAGAGGAAGCACAATATTGAGCAGAGATGATAAATGCTCAGTGAAACTGGATGACATGCTAAAGATTTTGTCATCAATAAAATGTTAGGTTTCAGGCTGAGTTTTTTTTGATAAATAGGCTACTGCAAAATTGGTGAATTTATATTGTAGTAAATTCAGAATGTCCTCAGTCAGGCTGATGGAACTGCATCTCTTGACCCTGAATAGTCTGTATCCTTTTAACAGTATCTACATTATCTTCAGGGATAAATAAAGAATCAAAAGAGGAATCTTTAAGGAATGTTTGCAATATTGCATATAGGTATATGGCTGAAGTGGAAAGCAAGCTGTTTCTTTGTTCTATATTTCACACCTTGTGCTTTCATTTATTACTTTACGTTTTTCCCCCAGCTTTTTCGATCTCTTTCTTCCAAGGCATTTCCAGCTTCCTTTTCCACTGTTGCTTATTCTGCAGGGGTCAGTGATCAGCTTTGGGCTCACTTTTCCAAGTCTATCCGTAGCAACCACAGGCCTATTGGCAGAGAAGGAAAGCTCTCTTGGTGTGCTGTGTGATGGAGAGCACAGGAGCTTCATTGCTCTTTACATTCAGCTCTGCAGCCTAGCTGTTGTATCTTAGGGGTTCTGATTAAGCAAAAAGTATCTTGTTTTGACTCCCTGCTGTGTTTTGTGAAATCAAAAGTGCTGCCACAAACCTGATGCAACTTGTTTGTTTATTACACAGGTGTGAATGACCAGAGCATGTAGATGATAATTATCAGGTATGAGATTTTAAGCCCATATTTGTTAGGTAAGTCATAACAGTAGCTAATTCTTGTCCAGAATAAATCCCAGTTTCTCTAGACAGTGATGTCAAAAGACAGACTGGGAAGAGGGGCAAGCATGACAGGACAGTGCTCAGCCCGATGGGTGCCAGTGGTGTATGTGTGTGGTGGGGTTCCTTGCGTGTTTTGAGTGGGATTCATTTAAAAGGAAACAGATGTGTGAAGAGGGGAAGGAGAATGCCGAAGGAAGGACTGAGGCAGAGGGAAAGGTTAAGGAAAGGCCATGAGAGGTGGAGGAGAGCAGTGAGTTCGAGGTGAAAGGGCTGACTGAGGGAAGAAGTTGAAGGGAAGGCCAGTCAGCACAGGGCAAGGGAAGTCCTGCCAGAGCACTGCCCCACCAGGCTGGCGTGGCTTTATGCCCCAGCCAAAGCTCTGCTAAATCCCTTTGTGCTTCTTGCCTGATTTTACTTGGTGGTGATGCAACCCAGTTAGTGACATCACATAAATACACCTACAAGTGGTGTTGCAGAGTCTAGATTGTGACCGGCAGATTAGTCAGTGGTGTCACAATCCGGTGTTTATATCATTGTCCCCTGAATGTGGAAGCGATTGCTATGGTGATAACCAACTTTTCATCAGTGGATCAGGCTGTTAACAAAAGGCATCCCTTTTGCAGAGACAAACAGCTTTGAGTTATTTGGAATAAAATAATGGTAAACTCAAATTAAGTAGAAATATCAAGTGTGGCACATCACTAAGATTTTAGCAGTTGAGGTGCAATATAAACATGTGACTTAACTCCAGCACATCCTGCATCTGGGTCACCTATGGCTACAGGGCAGTGTTATATTTTATTGTTAATGAAAAGTGTGCACCTGTGCCAAAAAGCAGCGATTGCGTCTGCACATCCCAGAATTCTTTGAAGAGAACCAGGGAGCGTGAGGAGGGAATGACACCCCAGAAAGTCAGCAGTCCTTCCCAATACTTGTGATTTTGAGCCGATTTTGTAATTTGTATTGGAAACAAAGCAAGTTTTACTTGTTTGGAAAAATGTAACTTTCCAACATCTTAATCAGATGACAATATTTTTTTCATATGTGAGATCAGATAAGAAATTTCTTCTATGTAATCTTGAATTATATTTTAAAGATGGGTTCAAAATAGAAAATATTTTTTACTGCATGTCATAAAGAACAATTTACATCAGTTAATTACACTTCGTAGAGCAAGATCCTACTTCAGTATACTATATTATCTTTTGCCATCTTAATGGTAATGTTTGCAGATCCAAACAAAGCATTTTGTTTCTAGAACACTAATTGTAATCCAGTCAGAGGATATTAAGCAACTTCCAGGATTAGACCCTTAGTTGAAGTTTGTCTTCTTCAGTTTCATATTTCCTTCAGTTGGCTGGTTGAATTGTCCTTCTGTAATTTTGCATTGGAGTATATCCTGTACAAATAGGGAAGAAATTTTGACCTAGAAGGAGAGACCGCTTATTAGTGAGCATACTTTTAAATTACAGTAGCTATCTGAAGGATCTTGACATGTGATAGATAGCACTGTTGCTATATGGGTTTGATTCAACTTGTTTCTTAGACAAGCAACCTCCCACCCTTATTTCTCAAGGAGAAACTGAAGATCTTTCTGATTTAACTTCATGCATGCCACTTTGGATAAATCTGATGTGTTTGTGATGTTGCTGCTGGTGTTACCCTGGAGCAGTTTGATGCAGTTTCAGCATTAAATGCATTGTAAATGTCCCCTGTTCTCCAAACCTGGGTTCATCTGCAAGGCACCAAATGACACAAGGATCTGCTGCTCTTTAGCAGCTGGTGCGGTGCTTGTGCAAATTCACGGAATCAATTGGGTTGGAAAAGACCTCTGAGATCATCGAGTGCAACCTCTGACCGAACACCCTGTCAGCTAGACCAGAGCACTGACTGCCACCCTGTCTTTTGTTAAAACCGCCAGGACAAAGAGTCCACTACTTCCCTGGGCACCCCATTTCAATGTCTAATCGCTCTTTCTGAGAAGAAATTCCTCCTAATGTACAACCTAAACCTTCTGCGGCGCAGCTTAAGACTATAATAAAGACAATTCATATGATTGTGGTGAGTTTAGATCTTCCTAAGAGTGGGTGTAGAACAGTAAGAAGGAATAAAGTCATATGGGATGGGAGAGAGGGGGCAGTCGGGCTGTCCCGTCGCTCGCCCAGGGGCTGTGTCCCGCCGCCGCCCCGGCCCGCGGAGCCCTCACAGCGCGGCCCCGCCCCCGAGCCCGCCAGGCCAATGGGGGAGCGGCATCCCCGCCCCTCGGCTCGCGGCAGCCAATGGGAGGCGCGGCGCGGCGCGCGTCCACCTGCGGCTGCGGGAGCACCTGAGCGGGCGAGAGGAGCCGACAAAACCCGTCGGAGCGGCGGGTGCGCGGCGCTGCTCCTCCCGACCCGCCCGGCCAGTCCTGCCGCCCGCTGCCTCC
>VXAC01000979.1:969547-1022183 GCA_013399225.1 Rhipidura dahli
GAGCCCCCGCGCCGCTGCCCGGCGGCCGCAGCGGCCCCCATGGACTTCTACGAGGCGCATCCCTCCGGCAAGGTGGATTTCGGCAGGTAAGGGCGGCTGCCGGCGAGCTCGGCTGCGGTGACCCCGGAATAGCCGAAACTGCGTGCTGAAAGAGTTAAACTGAGCTCGTGCGTGTTCTGTAACTTCGTGGTGTCGAATACGAGACTTCGCCTTCAAGCGGATCCCAGGCTGTGTTTAAGGACTCGGGTCTGTTGCTGCACTTGTCACCGTGTCACTTGTCACGGCTGACGGCGGTCGAGGACACTTAAGTGCCAGAAAATGGGGTAACTCTGAAGTGGTTTAATTTCAAGAACCGATTATAAAACTTATATATTTTGAATGATCTGTGACTCAAATGCACTCATTTCCTAGGGAATGCGTAGGATTTTAAACCCCAGTTTTTGTTTCAGTATGCCACTTTCTAGGAAGAGGACTCCAATGCAGCAGCTCACCAACTCGTGCCTATGATTAGGATTTTTCATAGGTGTGTTTATTTCCAATGACACGTAGTGGATGAGGCCGTAGCAATTTGGGTGCATGCACTTTGCTTTTGTGGCACGCAGATGCCCGTGATGGGAATCCTCCGTGCTGCCTCAGCATTAGAGGTGTGCTCTGTGCGGGAGCAGGCACAGCACGGCTGGGCGGCTCTGAACGTCGCCAGCTAAATTGCAGGGTGAGGGACAGGACGGCTGGTCCTGGATCAGTGAAGTACGGAGGAATAGTTTCTGTGGTCTGAACACAGAACCTTTCAGGCTGGGGAAACCTCACAGGCGAAGATAGAGTCTCTTCTTTTTGTAGTATTCCTCTGCTTCCACTGTGGTCATGTAGAAAGCAAAATTGGGAAATTATTAGAACTGCTGTATGAAACTTATTTTCTGCCTTTGCTGGATGCCTACTACTCTGTGAGCAGATCAGCATCTGAGTTTTGCAAGTTACCTTCTAGAACATAGGAAAAAACATATGTTTCCCTTCGGTCGTTAATTTGTTCTCATTTTCCTGAAAGAAACTGTAGTTCTCTGAAAGGAGCGAGTTCCTGCCAAACGCTACACTTTTCTTGATAATTTTGCAGATAACTTTTTCTATGCTGTTTTAGGTGGGTGGGTTACCTGTAGGGCAATGTGCATTGAATTTTGGTGTTTCAAGGACAAAGAAGTAACACAAAAATATGTAGGTTTTGCATTTGCTGGTCTTTTGGTTAGTTGCTGCTTTTGTTCTCAGTAATTTTGGTTCTCTGATGATTTTCTCTTCCCATGTGAGTATTGTGTTGCTGGAGGGAATCAGCTTAGTGGTCTTATGAGTTCCAGCATGGCTGACTTAGCCATTCAGCTTGGCAGAGATGGATCAAGGGAACTGCACCCAGGTTACTTCAGTTGCCTTTTTTTTTTTTAACGAGTGAGTTTAACTGGAGGATTTTCCCATTTGCTGTAGATATTTGAGGTTTCTTTTATCCCATTGTATAAGAAAGGAGCTTGTACCATGTTCCTAAAGAAAACTCTGCTTTTTTTTCTGCGGGTGGCCTCACTTTGATAGAAAGTAGCTGTCCTCAGCATCAGAGGTACCTGCGTTTAGGCGTCTGTGTCAGTGTGTGCACAAATACGGATGAAGACCTAAAGAAAGGGCTTGGTGCAAGAACTTGACTCTTTTGTCATTTTTGTTTGCTCTTCTTCCAGCTACATAGTACTGATTTATAGCCACGAAGTGCTCTTACAAGTCCTGGAAACTCCCACTTGCTTTCAGTGCCTTTAGCTCAGCTGGGCTGTCCGATGGCAGCTCAGTGGGGTGACTTGTGTAACTGATAAAGCATCGAATGCGTAATTTACTTTGCAATCTTTTTGGTAGAAGGTGGTGATAAATGTAGGATACTGCTAAGCTGATAATAGTGATTAGAGTATTTCACAACTTTCTATTTCACAACTTTTTGTATTTGTAGTATATTTCAGTCTCTGAATGTATTTGGGTAAATAGATGAAAAGAATAATTCCCTACTAGGAAAAGGGTGTGAATATGGTGGGCAACTGCTTTTTATGGGGTTAGCTGTTTTTAAATAATTACTTTTTTATGATAAGCTATTTCCATTTCATTAAAAATGTCAAGTTTGGGATTATTTAGGAAAATAAAAAAGCCTCCCCTTGTCCCCCAGCCCATCTGCAGTAAACTAATGTTAAACTTGCCTGGAAAGAAAACTGAATTAGTTTAAAAGTCAGATTTAAACAGTAGCTTGAGCTGACTTAAATAATGAAGCATATATTTTACCAATAGAACCAAAAATATACTAAGTTGTCTAGGCTGGCAGGACAACATTTTCTACATGTCTTGCTTTTTGTCTGTGGACAGAATGTCCAAGTAATTTTGGAGTTTGTTTGTTCCCAGCAATCTCCAAATATTCAGGCTAAACATAATTTTATATATATACTATAACATAAAGGGAATAACTAAAATTTTTCCTTTTTCTTCACTCATATGAGTGTGTTTCAAACTAGTGTGGTGGGTTATTTCAACAGTAACCAGGCAGTAAGGGTTTTTTTATTTCCCTTGTCAGAAAAAAAACCTGCCAAATTGATTTGAACTCCCCTCTACCAATTTCCCTATGTCATCTGTAACTAAACAGTAGTTTCTAGGTGGTGTTCTTAGTTATATTTTGAGAGTGAAGACACTTGAAAGCACTGGAGAAAAGAGATGTTTCATTAATGCACGTTTCCTAGTTCCACATAGGAACTGGATCAGGTTGTAGCTTGGTATTATTACATAGGATGTGCTGGAGGCTTCATAGGTGGTTGGCTAGTAAGTGCATAACTCTTTCTGGGTTGGATTCAGAGCATGAGAAGGTCGGTTGTGCTCTGACATGGCTTTGCCTTTTTGTATAGGCTGGTGTAATCCATCTGAGTTTGGTCAAGTTAATCCTGATTTACACTGAGCATGAGTGAGATCAGAATTAAGTTTCTGGGCTTTTTGTGTTGACTAATCCTTGCAGTACACTGAATCAGAATATGAACCCCACGTAATCCAGGCAGCTAATTTTGAAGAACTTTAGGAATGTTTCTCATGTGTTCTAACAGGTGGCTTTTTTTTTATTTCTTCTTTTTTTCATGATTCAAGTAAAAGACCCGTGTTGGTTCTTCAGAATGACTCTCTCTACTCTCAGAGACGTCCTTACACCAATGAAGATGAGGCCTGGAAAACTTTTCTTGAAAATCCCCTCACAGCAGCCACCAAAGCTATGATGAGCATCAATGGGGATGAAGACAGTGCAGCTGCCCTCGGACTGCTCTATGATTATTACAAGGTAGATTGGCGTGGGTTCTTTCTGGCAGCTATCAGAGCTCGTGTTCCACCTGTGGAAAAGGTGTCATTTGCTAGAGGATTTTACAGAAGCTCTGAACAGAGCACAAGAACTTTAAAGATGTGGGTTTTAACTGGGAAAGACCCTACATCTCTCTTTCTGAAAATTTACTTTTAGTTCAGTGAAATACGATCCCCTAGATCTTGATATAGAAGTTAAGTAGCATTTTGCTGCTTTTCAGCTTGAGTAGCACTTTTTCTGTTAACCCCAGGTTTTGCAAGAGGCAGTATGTTATAGACATAGTCATAAAGAATGACACTTTAGGACCACATCCCTGTCTGAATATAAATATACATAGAGAAAGAAACTCCTTTTGATCACATGATCCCTATTCTGGTGGACCACTGGCTTTTGCTGGGTCTTTGTTGTGTTACTTCAGCCTCAGCTATTACTAAGATCCAATTACAGGTTTTTGGTGGTGTGTGGGGCAGGTGTCCACCTGAAAGGGTTGCTATCTGCATCCCTCTAACCCTCATTGCGCTTCAGCTGCTGTAATCTGTTAATCCTTTGACAGCAGCAATTGTCTTCCCCAGTGTTCATGGTCTCTTTGGGGACATGTGCCTTCCTAGATCCTCACAGCTGAACTGAGCAGTCAGAGAGCATTCTGGTCTGCATGGGATGCATTTTGCTGGGCTTTATTTCCCAAATACCAAAAGTATAAGGCAGGGTAGTTCTCTCCAGCCAGGTCAGTGGAGACCAGCAGGCATTTCCAGGCAGGGAGGCGTCCTGCTTGTGCTGAGATGTCTGTGTTATGGTGGCCTGGCTCACCGGGTGGAGATGCCTGTTTTGGCTTTGCTGAGCATGCAGGAAGGTCAGGAGGCTGACTTGGCTCTCTTGCCTGGCACTTTGGCTTGTGTCTTTTAACAGTACTGAGTGCAGTTGCCAACCTCAGTTATGTTCTTCAAGCACAAGGAGAGATTGCCTGGTTCAGACAAAATCCTTGTCTGCCCTTTTAAGAGTTGAACATGTCTTACATATCAGTGTTCTTGTAATGCTTAATATGGAGATTAACACTCCACACACACACACACACACGACAAAATGCCGCAGACTCACTGATGTGGATGTTATTCAGCTAGTTTTGTGAGAAAACTGGCTTTGTGCTTGTGCTTGCTATGCTTTCGGAAAAAACAAACAAAAAAAAAGAAACAACAACATACTTTCACCAGAACAATTTTAATCCAAAAAATCAATTTTGATTTCTAAACCTGTAGATTACAAAAAGAATGTTGATGTTGATCATTCATGCTTGGCAAAGCAGAAGGGATTTGCTGTACATTAATGCCTAATTCAAGGTTTCCTCTTATGTTTGGGTATCAGTGGGTATACAGAAAAAATCGGTGGAAGAACAGGTATGCTGCACACTTGTGTAAAGCAAAATGGCTGGAGGTTGAAAGATTTATTGAGGGCTGTTATGGAGTAATGTTATAGAGCAATGACGTTGAGGCATTTCTAATACACCCCCTCTGCATATTAAAGGCAGCCGATGAGATCACCTTCCTATAAAAAAAGTCAGAAAGGTAAAACCAAACAGCTTTTGTTTTCTTTCATTTGACAACTGGGCTTGCTCAACTGTGGTTAATAAGGCCTTAATGGAAACAAATTTTTGACAAAAATTTTTTTTGACAAAAGTTTCTTTGGGGGTGTTGATCAAATGCTGCTTGGAAAAGCCTTGTTTTTCAGTGACTAGTGTTGGCCTCCCAGCAGTCTCCAACTAGAGGTTCTCCAGATTTTGCTGGTTACTGAGGAAAGTCTAACAATTCTGGTGCTTTTGGGGATTCTAGGTTATGTGTAAGAACAGGGATACAGTTTTCAGTCAGGGCTGTAGTGAAGAGCTCTGTTTGTGCAGGGGTGCCCTCAGCCTTCACGTTTGAGCTGAGGTGGCAGTTCCCCACCTTGGATCCAGGCTGCCAAATGGAGGCAGGATCTGGACAGGCTTCGGCGAAGGAAAGGGGTGGGAGTTCACTCCTCCATATATACACCAGAAGGAGTTTGCTTTGCTTGTTTGGGAGGTGTGATGAGGGTGACAAAAGTCCTGGGCCCTACGTGTGGGTTGGCAGGAGAGCTTGTGTGGACTTGCTGCGTGGCTGGGGGGACCTCAGCACCACGGGCTGTGAGAGCGGTTTGGGTTGCTGGGCTGTTGATTGTGTGCTCTGTGCAAGGAACTGAGCCACCACAGCTTCCAGATTTCACATTCTCCTGTGTGCCTTGGCCTTGCAGCACAGCCAGGAAAATGGCATGAGTGTGGGCCAGGTGACTTATTGGATCAATGCTGTTTTCAGGGCAAATCCTGTCCATGGCATAAAATACAGGGAGCAATACTGATCTGTCTTAAATCCAGAGTGCTGGTTACATTCTGTTGATAAAAGGCTTAGTATAGTTTGGGCTGGTATGTTGTATATGGCCATGTGCAAGTATGAGCTGTAGTCTCTCAATATGCTGATTGGGTCTGGTGCTCCCCAAATGCTTTGGTCACTGAGGAGAAAGGAGAGCCTCAAGTGGTCTTAGAGGTAATGGCCTAGAGAGCACGTGTCCTTGGGGAAGTGGCTGTGGAGCAGCATCCTTGCACAAGCTTTGAGCTCATCCAGCAAGCTGAGCTCTGCCAGCCTGCAGAGGAGAGAACCTGCACTGCCAGCAAACCTTGGGAAATCTCTTGGTCCTGCTTGCCCCAGTACTGTTGCTCCAGCCATGTGCTGGATGGTTTTCTGCACTGGTTTTCTCACCACCTGGTGCTGGCAGGAGCCCAGGGCTAGCACAGGTGGCTGAGTTGGCTCCAGGGGAATCCATGGGGCATCTCCTGGGGTCGGCCTGGCATCCCAAAGCCATGTGAACATGGGTCAAGCTGTAATGCAAATAATGACTGGCATCAAGAGCAATGCTTCTTTAATTTGACCAAATTTTAAGAAGCTATTTTTTTCATGTGGGAGGGAGAACTGAATTATAGAATGTCTTAAATTTCCCAGGTTCCAAGGGAGAGGAGATCTTCAACAGCTAAACCGGAGGTGGAACATCCTGAACAAGACCATAGCAAAAGGTACTCTTTTGTATTATTGCTTCTCTTTTTCCTCCCTTCTCTCCTAGACCATCAAAGCTGCTGAAATAAAGTAACTTTTTGCACAGGTGGTGATGTGCTGGAAGAGAGAAATTGTTAGCTTGTACTCGGTGCCTCAGATTCCTGCGTTGTCCCAGGAACAGGATGGGGTTGGACCATAGTGTGGAGAGTTGAGGCTCAAACTGCTCTGCTGCTCATTGCTATCCATCTACTTTTAGTGTGCTCATGTCATACAGGCAGCCTAGCAAAAGCTGCTGTCTAACATTAGGCACAGCCTGGTAGCACAGGAACCTTCCCCAGGCTGTGGAGGTCACTGGTGACCCTTTTCATTTTTTATGCAATTGCTTCAGTTGCTCTCTGCTGTTTGTTCTCAGCTACTAGCAGCATTGCTGTTTCATGCATGGGCTGGTTGGGAAGAACTTCAAAGTGTTTGTGATTTGGTTTTGTATTGTTTGGGGACTTTCTTTGTATCCTCTGGAGCTTCTGTTTTTCTTCCCCTTCCTGTCTTCCTTCTCTTCTGCCTCATAAGCAGATGCTACTGATTAAGTGACTATTACAAATGTGAGGTTTACTCCAGTCAGGCTTCCACTCCTACAGTCATCTTCCTTTGGACAGACTAGAATGCTTTAAGGACCTGAGGTGAGGTTTGTGGTCTGGCTGAGCTGATTGAATGACTTGTTGTTGAGAAGAGCAGGCTGGTTCCCAGCCATGTGTTCCCACTGCTCCTCTTGAACCAGATTGGGTCTTGCACTGACCCATCACCAAACAGGGAAAGAAAAGGTGGCTAGTTTTCTGCCAGCCAAGCAAGCTGAACTTGCTCACCAAGGAGGTAGGGGAGTGTCAGAATTGGTGCAAAGGAGAGGGCAGGACCACTTTGTGGGGAGGGAGAAAGGGAGGGCTGACTTAGTGGCTACTAACTATGAGGTCAGCTCAGCCACAGATCTCAGTGTTGTCCTGGCAGAAATTATTGTGGTGGGGTGGAGAGCAGTGAGTTATGCAAACCTCTACCAGGAGTCTTGGTGTGGATTTTCTGGGGGGGTTGTGAATGAAAGAGGGGTGTAATTTCCCTATTAGTGCTTCCTGGATGGTGCACAGTCCTGGGGCAGAGGAGCAGCAACCTTGCTGTCAGTCCTTCTTCCTCTGCCAAAGAGCAACTTTGTGGAGCCTGCATGTGCCACTCTGTGGTGGGAAGTGCTTAGTTTTAGACTGCTGTTTTCCAGGCAGTTAGATCTGGGCTGTGAACCCTCACCCTGTGCTCCAGGGTAATTCATCTCCAAGGTGGCATGGTTAGCAGTGGGTGAGGAGTTTTGGGGTTTTTTTTTAATGAGTTTCTCAGCTTTTCAGGTTAGGATTGAGCTGTTCTGCACTAGGAGGAGAGTTGGTGTCAGCTGTCCTTGTCCAAAAGTCTGAAAAGTTTTTCTGACTATTGTTTAATGAGAAAATAAGCTGTGTAATTTATGCATGATTTCTTTTTGCCCCTTCAAGGAACAGCATCCCAAACGTGACAGAACAGTCACTCATTTCTGCTGGAGAAAACAGAGTCCAGGTTCTGAAAAATGTGCCTTTCAATATTGTCCTTCCACACACCCCCCAGATGGGCATGGACAAGCGAGGCCACCTCACAACCCCTGACACAACGGTCACCGTTTCAATTGCCACGATGCCCACCCATTCCATCAAAACGGAGACGCAGCCCCACGGCTTTGCCGTGGGCATCCCACCAACCGTGTACCACCCCGAGCCTCCCGAGCGCGTGGTGGTCTTCGACAGGAACCTCAATCCCGACCAGTTCAGTTCCAACACCCAGCCCCAGAACTCCCAGAGGCGAACGCCAGACTCCACCTTCTCGGAGACTTTCAAGGAGGGTGTGCAAGAGGTACGAAGAGAGGCAGTTCCTCTGTGTCTGTATGTGTCTCAATCTGGATGGAGAGATCCATTTCCACCTTTAACTGTTCTTGTTACATGAGCCAGAAGTCTGTTCAGTGGCTTAGAAATAGAAGACTTTCTCAGAAAGGTGCATAATTAAAACTTGGTAAATAAAATCTTCACAACATGAAATAATTATCAAAAGCAAATGACTAATCTTACTAGTGACAGAGGCTTTGACTTGCAGCGTGTGGAAATAGTTATCTTGATCCACAGAGCCAGGTTTTGCAAGAGTTCGGCACTCTGTGGTGCCTTTGCAGGTACCAAACTGAAGTGACTGTAAGCTTTCTTACTGCCAGTTTCTAGGTGTGGTGTGTCTCAGTGGAAAACAGCTGGATTATGTAGGGCCCTTGAGTGAGAAAATCTGTGGGTTTTGTTTTATGATACCAACTGAAAATAGCAGCGTAACCATGTTTTGATTTTTAAGCCAAACCTCAAGGAGCTGTGTACTTATGCCCTTTGAGATTTGGGAAAGGATTAAAATTTTGCCTTAAGCTGACTTGGAAGGTTTACGAGATGTTTGGCTTAATTGACACCCAAAAGTTTTGGATTAAAACACTGTTCAAGTGTCCTGTTTATTCAAATCAAAAATCAGTTGTTGTCTGGTGAACGATTTGCCTCACAGAAGTTCCGTGGTAAGAAGTATCTATTTAATACTGACTTTTCTTGTTGCTGCAGTGTTAATTGTTGTTTTGTCTACCCCAGGTTTTCTTTCCTACTGAACTGAATCTCCGAATGGCCAACATGAATTCAGAAGATTATGTTTTTGACAGCATTTCTGGGTAATGCTTTTAGGCCCCCATTTGCCCATATCCTCCTATTCTCTTACGTTGTCTATGAGCAAGCAGTGCAACTGATGCCATTTCTCACCGAGTCACAGTTGGATTTTGGAGGAGGGGAGGCTGTGGATCTCAAAACTACCATTATGTCTTCTCATTTGAATTTCACAGTTGAAAACTGTATCCTTAAAGAAAACACATGCTTTAAGAAAAACTACCTGCAGGGTTGAAAATACCACCCAGCTTCAGTTATTGTCCTTGCACCAAATCTGTGTCCCATGGGAATGTGAAGTGCTGTCTGGGAGTGGTCTAGGAGTTTGCTTCTAGCTGTGCCCCCTGCCTCGGTCTGCTTGTCTTGCTTTCAGTCTGCTGGAAATCTACAGCAGAAGTAGGAGAAATAAAACTCATCTAAACTCCAGAGCAGGGGAGTGAATTAGTTGTTTGATAGTTGCAGTTGACCAAGACAAGAGGGTGATGGCTACTGAGTAGCTTACTAGCTTGTGAATTTAATTAAATTCATAAAAATACTTTTCTGTTCTGTGAGAGAAGCTTGCTGCTCTCAGCCTGAATAGGAACCTTCCAGTGTTGCCTGCTGATGTGGCTTAGGATTTAGCTTGCCAAGAACTTCTCTTAAATGTTCATTCATGAAGGAAATGGTTGAAAAAGGGGCTCATCCTGTTTTCCAACTTCTTGCCTGTTGATGGCTTAATGAGTCAACTAACAACTTGGGAATTTCTCCAAATTAAATGTGGAACGTTTAATCAGCTTTCCAGGAAAATACCTTAGCAATCACTACCCTCTTCACTCTATAGGAATAACTTTGAATATACTCTGGAAGCCTCCAAGTCCCTCCGACAGAAGCCCGGGGACAGCACAATGACTTACCTGAATAAAGGTCAATTTTACCCAATCACGCTGAAAGAAGTCAGCAGCACTGAAGGAATCCATCACCCCATCAGTAAAGTCCGAGTGAGTGGCAGCATCTGTGGTTTCTTGGGGAGGAGGGTGTGTGCAATGGTAACCCTAAACTGTCCCAAAGTGCAGTAATCTAGACCAGAGCATCAGCACAAAGGCCAGCTTACCCGCGCTCTTACGTCAGTGTTCGTTCCTTTGCTGTCCACCTACTTCCAGACCAACCCATCCTGGCTCAGACTGTTAAGAAGTGGTGTCAGCACTTGGGTAAAGATGATGCAACACCTGGAATGAGATCCTTGAATTCTAGTTAGGAGAGGAGTTCTGCTCATCTCTGTTTATGACCCAGAAAGTGCTGTTGTCTGCCTTCCTGTTTGGCAGCGGTGTGCCAGGTATACTGTAGTGCCTCAAGTGGAAAAGCCTAAAGCTCCAAAACAAATGTACTCTGGCCTTTTCTCTTTTTCTCTTTCACGTTTTTGTTGGCTTTTTGTTTTACTCTTTTCCTCTCTCCTTTCAGAGTGTCATTATGGTTGTGTTTGCTGAAGACAAAACAAGGGAAGATCAGCTCAGGCACTGGAAATACTGGCACTCAAGACAGCACACAGCCAAACAAAGATGCATTGATATAGGTAAGGAGCACTCTCATTGCTGATGTCAAACTTCAGATCTAATTCCTTGGCAAGGTTTGGTTTTCTGCTAAAGCTTTGTTATTTTAAGGAACTTCTGGATCACTCTCTGCTATCCACAGTTTGCTGAAAGCCCTGAGACAGTTTATGGTTGCTTGGAGCTAATGCTGTAGTTTTTAGGACTCCTTAAAGAGGCTGATTTTTTGGAGGAATTTTATTGGTGGGGTTTAGGGTTTTGTATTGGGAGATCCAACAGCTCCCTCCAAACAACAGGTATTTTTGGAATATCCTGGTGCTTGTAGCTAAGTCACAGCTTGTAGTCCCAGTGGCTGTCCTAAATATTGTGTTTCTTCAAAGGACAAGATCCTCGTAGAAATACCTCAAGACTAATGATCCACCTTCCCACAGCTTTGCTCACAACTGGTCTTTGGTACATGTAAAAAAAGAAAACACTGCAAATTTCCACTTGCCTCCAGACAAGGCTGGGGCTGGCTGGGTTCCAGCCCTCTCTGGCTGAACGCTGGGTTGTACTCCTCGTCCCTTCCTTCTGTGAATCAAAGCAGGGATTAATCACCTGGCACTTAAAGCAGACGCGCATGCAAATCTGTGTTTGTTATTGAAGGAGTTTTATTGAGAGCTTATGGCCTTGCCATGCAGGGTAGAGTTTCCTGCACATAGCAGGTTAAGGCACAGAACCCCTGATATTTAGGATGTCTGCCTTTCTCATTGGAGTTTCTAGTTAGGATTTTTGCAAATCCCATTTTGCCCCTTCCTCCTGTTTGTTGAGGATTTTTTTGTTTGTGTGACAACCATTTCCAGCCTCTTTAATGATCTGTTCCCGAGTACAGTTCAGCTTTTTTTGCCCTCAAGGGGCTGCTGAAGAGTTACAGTTTCTGTCTGCTTCGTGTGATTAAGGACTCAGGTTATACCTTCTCTTCTTCTCCTTCATGAATCCTTCTTTCTGATAGCTGACTACAAGGAGAGCTTCAACACCATCAGTAACATTGAGGAGATTGCATACAACGCCATATCCTTCACCTGGGACATCAACGAGGAAGCGAAGGTATGTGACCACGATTATATTTCCTGTCCTTTTAGCAGATTCAGGGGCTGGGGGAAGGGAAGGGTGTGTGGCCTACCTGGTGATTAGCATGTAACAAGTTTGTTTACGCTCTTACGTTAGGCAAAACCTTCTGGCTATTTCTTAAGAGGGTTTGCATGTGCAACTGGGAGAGCTTTGCAACTGCTTTAGGGTTCTTGGCAGAAGCGCCTGCTTGAGAGACAAGTACTGGCAGAAGGAAGCACGGAGCGTTTCCCGAGCAGATGCAGTGGTGCAGGAGGTGTGATGGAGCGTAGCTGGGCTTGGCTCTGAGCACAGCCTCCCCGAGGATCCCTGCAGGAGGTGGGGGGCAGCTGCTGGGGAGCTGAGGCTCTCAAAATGGGATTGCCTTCCACTGAAGGAGGAGCAGCTGCTGCCTCTGAGCTCCCAAAGCATGTGTTGCTTAAACCGCAAATCCCGACACCCAGTGACCTATTTCAAACTAGAGCAGCCTCCTGGTGAACTCTCTGTTGATTTTTCCTTTGGTAGGTTTGTAAGTATAGGCAGCTTCCCTAGCTAGTAGCTAACTGCAGCAGTTTGAGCCACTCTGGCTTCTGGAAAAGGCTTGTGCATCTTCTGGGTTCACAGAAAGCAGGTCAGAGCATGGAGCCAACTCTATTCTAAAGGCATGTCCAAAGGTTTGTTGCTGGAGTCAAAGTGAAGGAATTTTCTTTGGAGAGTTTCACTAGTGCCTGGGTTTTCTTTAAAAATTGGGAATGGTTTCTCCCTGTTTTTGGAGACTGGCTGTCCCCTTGCCAGTATCAGTAACTGGTACCAGCAAGCAGTACCAGTAGTCACCAGCATAATGGGGAAAAGTACTGATGGCTGTAGAGTGCAATGTCTGAGGACAGCTTGGCTTGGGGGGACATGGGAACTCTCAGCAAAGAACACAGGTCCTTCTCTGGAGCTGTGTGTGCCACTGCTCTGCGGGAGGCGCAAGGGCTGGTGTCACTGCACAGAGCTTGCTGTCACCACAAACTGCGCTCTGTCCTGCACAAGGGCTGTGGAGAAAATGTTTATGGGGACTGCTGTTAGGTTTCAGCTCTGTGGGAGAAGTTTGGGATGCTTGTTAGACAGCAGTGAGGAGCTGTCTATGTGTGCTGCTGCTGCAAGTGCTGCTTTGCAGCATGTGGGACATTACTTGTGAGGCTGGTGTTGGGTGCCAGGATTCCCTTTTCACCAGATTTGACTTCAGTCAGGTTGAGAGGGCTGGCAGGGAGGGCCTTACCTGCTGGAGGATGCTAAAGGCTGACATGATTTCTAAAACACAAAGCACTTCACTGTGTGAACAAACACATGATGCTTCAGAAGAGCTGTCAGAAGGAGTCAGTAAGTATTATCCTGCTGCCATAGCCAGTCAAATAAAACCAGGAAGTTGGTGTCCATGAGGTATGCAAAGGCTTAGGATTTGCATATGGGGTGGATCATGCAGACAGAACAATGCAGGTCTTCAAGGAGCTGGAAGCACTTTCTGCAGCTGCCTCTCTGCTGGCTGAGCCACTCTGCAGCAGCAGGGATGGGCTACTAACCCAGGAGCAGGGCTCACAGCTGGTGCCGAGAACTTTGTGGCTGTCCCAAGGAAAGACATCCCTTCCTACAAGGTGGCTATTGCTGAATTACTCTACAGACCCCTGAATGAGTAGTTTCAGTCTACAGTGAAATTGCCAGTAGCATCTTGAAAAGATCTAAGGACCCTCATGGTGATATTTCACCTCAGGGCTGAACTTCATGGGATGAAGTGGTGTGGGGAGGCGTGAGAAAGACTGGTTTTGTAGCTACAGAGGCAAATTTGCTTCCAGATTCACAATCTTAGTGTGTGAGATCCCTATAGTGTGAGTCCTGGTTTGTATGAACTTTCAGAGGGGACTATTGATATCAAATGTGCAAGCCTTGACTCCTGGGATCAAAATCATATTAAGACAAAAATACTCTCAACTTCAGTATTTAAAAAATGGTATTTTTAGCAAGTGCTCTGTGTGTTTAAGTATCTGTTTAACTTCATTTTTTCCCTGAGTAGATGTGTTTTGTCAATGACTGAATTTCTCACCAGTAGAAATTCAGCAGTTCTTTCTCAACTTATGTGATCTTATCAGGAGATGTCTGAGCCAATTTCAACAATTTTTATTGCATGGTTCATTTACCTTGTATGCTCTTGCTCTCTCTTTTTCCTTCCCTCCCTGCCCCCCAATCCCTGACAGCAGTCTTAAAGTATATGAAGAGAGCAGGGAATAGATAGAGCTGAGTTTCTGATGTTACAGAAATTCCTTCATAGTAATAAATACAGTGTTTAATATTTAATAACAGCAGAAGTGCTGCATAGACAGTATGTTTAACCAGCCAGCAAGCCTTGATTATTAGAAATTTGCTTCCTGAGCCCTGGAGTTACCTGGACCAGAGCCAGGTGATTCTTCTGTACTTGCTGCTTGTCCTGTTTCCCTCTTGCTTTTGCTTCCAGTTTGCTGTGGAAATGATTTATCATGTGCAGCCATGTCAAATGGGAGGTGATGAGGCTCTGTGTCTGGGATTTCTGATGTAGTTACTCATTTGGGCACACAGGGTGTGTGTCAGATGTGAGGCAGAAATAGCATGTTATCACAAGGAGTTGTCCCTAGCAGCTCTGGGACCAGGTACTTGCCTTCTTGTGGGGATATACAGGAATATTGCACCTCTGCCACTCTGTCTGTTCAGGAGGGTGTCACCTGCCTGAGAGTGCTTTGCCAGTGCCCTTGGGGCACTAGGAGGGTTTAGTAAACTGCCCCTTTCTTGTGAAGAAATGCTCTTGTCATGCAATATAAGTCATGTGCTCCTTCTGTTGCAAGAAAATTTGTGTGGACTTTGCAGCTGTGGATTTGTGGAATGGAAAAAGGATGTTTGAGATGCCCTCAGTAACAAGTATTTCCCAGTTGCACTGTGCTGGGAGAGCCCAGAGCAAGGCCAGGGCTCTGGTCACTGGACACATTGGACAAGCCTGGCTCTGCACGGCTGCAGTTGTCCCACAGCTGCCTGCGTTGGTGTGCTGCTTGTGAGCCCTTGGGTGTAGAAACCAGGAGTATTTCATGCATGACAGACACTTCCTACTCTGGGACCAGACCGTGTCCACGGATTTCAGAGCAAATGTGCTTCTCTCTGGCAGCTCCCCTCTGCCCTCTTCTGTTGTTTTGGGACATCACAGGAGCTGCTGGAATCAGCCACTGCACAGCAGAGGCTGGTTTAAGTATTCTCTGACCTTTGCAAGAGTGTGTTGAAGCTGGAAAAGGGCCCAGCATCCAAAGCCTTCTTGCTCTGAGACAGCAAAGGGAGCTGAGGGTGGGGAGGAGGGCCAGGCTTCGGAAGAAGCAAGCTGCCCTGAAGTGGTGCTGTTGAGACTTGAAGGAGAGTGAGGTCAGGGTTAGAAAGATTGTCAGGAGACACTGCAGAGTGGGGAAGCAGTGATTCAGGTGGGCTTTCAGATGTCTGTATTAGAGGTGAGGTCTGATCCCATCACCTGACAGAACAGGCAATAATGGAATGAGGAGACAATCATGCTTTGTGAGAAGGAAAGGGAAGAGGGTGAACTGGAAAATTAGTTGATGACCTGGTGAGTTGTTGAATGGGATATTTAAGAAAGCCAGTGTAGCTACCCAATCAGCAGCCATCCTGCTTGAGTGGAAGCATGATCCGATGAGTCTGACAAGATGTGTAGCTGATACTCAGTTGCATGCAACAGGTAATGCTGGAGTTACCCTGAGGCTTGTGGAGACTTCAAACAGTTTCCCACCCCATGCTGGATGTCTGCCGTGTTAGGCAGACAGTCGAGGTGGGGTTCTTCTCCTGCAAAGAAGCTTTTAGATGTCTGAACACAAGCTCGTCATCTTTCGCGTCTATGACTTCATTAGGGACACGGTGTCTAGAGCTGGGCTGCAGCTTTCTCTGGAGTTGTCTGCCCCTTCTTGTTGACTGAGCAGGCTTGGCTGTCTTTGAAATGTGGGGATGTTAGAAGCAGGGAATAGGAATCCTTGCAGCCTTTTTTATGTCTTTGTCGTCCATATTTCAGTCAGGAGAAGTGTTTGGAGGTTCAGGTCATGAGTTTTTGAGGCTGGGAGCCATCTCTTCCCAGGTCTGTACAACATGCCAGGCTCTCGTTTTCTTGGTTGGTACCCATTAGGGGTCTTCTAATGAAAATTGCCACTGTGTGTGGTTAAACACACATTTTATACTGCTCTTCATAAAGTTGGCTGTTGTCCTGTTATCTCTGCTGTGTTACCCGTTAGACTATGAAGCAAATTCTGTCCCATAACTCTGGCCTGGGGACATGGCCTGCTCTCAGGTCAGTGGCACTTGAACAATCTGGACAGGTTGGTTTCCCCAGGGTTAACTGGCTTTGCTGGATCATGATTTCCTCAAATCCTGTCTGAGCTCTTGCCCTGTGGAGCAGGAGGATTGGGGCCTCTTGTCTGAACAGGGCGAGTTGTTGTCTGTGCAGTGACTGCAAGAGCCTCCCTGCCCGTTTCTGTAGCTCTGACAGGGCAAGGATCTGTGCTTCCCAATGGGTCCCTTCTGAAAAGTTGCTTTGCTTCCAGCAGCTCCCAGAGAAGGGCCCCTGTGGAGGTCTTTGGTCTGGCTTGCTTTAGGCTGGCTAATGGGACTGTAGCCAAAAATGATGTCACTGCACATTAAGGGTTCTATTGTCCTCCTACTCCTTCCCTTCCTCCAAAAAAAAAAGGTATTGTAAGCCAGATGCTCTGTATGAAAAGACCTTTTCTACTAAAAAGGAATACACGGTGAGTGTAACAGGCATTTTGAGCTAGAGAATCTCATGACAAGAGCTTTTTGCTGCCTTTTCACCAAGGGGAAGATGCTGGGCTATCTCTTAAATGATGCCCTGAATGATGGAGCAATTAAACAGTGCTTTTTTTTATTACTTTTACTTTTTGCCCAAGAAGAGTGGAATGGTCCTGTATTATGGTAATTTGCATCTAATTTGGGATAGCCTTTCAAAATAGAAACGTAGGCAATGAGGGTGGTCTTCTTGGCAGATCCTCCCACATGTTGGCAGGATTATTTTCTTTAGAGGAGTTCAGTTTTTGGAGAGGGTGAATCTCTTGCTACAACTTGAAGCGAAGCTGGGCGGTACACTACTGATTTATTTTAAGAGTTTATTCTAGCATAATCCTCCCTTGGTGTTCACTGTAGGAAGAATTTCAACTTTTTTGATTGATGAATATTGCATACATTTATATGGATGCCATTGTAATGAAGCAGCAGTCATATGCCTCATTAAAGAAGGTGTTGCCACCTTCAGCAGCATTGAGTAGGTACAGGTTTGGCTAGTTGGAAATGAAACTATGAAATGTGATGAGTCAAACATACTTAAAGGAAAGAGATTGGTGTGAAGCCAAGGCTGCAGACCACAAATACTTTGAGGTACAAGTACACACAGCCTTTGGAGCAGTGACATAGGAAAGTCATAGCAAGTACTGCTGACCTGCCTATTAACACTGACCTCTCCCAACTCTGTCCTCGGTTTTCTGAAAAACAAGCATCTGCTGCCCTTGATTTTAAGCACTGCCCACTAGAAGCAAGTTTTCAACTCAGTATTTTTTCTGAACTTGGTGTCCCAAGCCTCTACCATTGTCTGGTCTTCCAAGTACGAGCTGAAAGAAAAATCTCTTGACATTAGTTTTTCTATAGAGAAAAGTACAAGGTGGTTTTTGTTTTTTTTTCTTTTCCCTTCTCTCTAGTCCTTTTTTACCTGGTGGCAGCTCTTTCTTTTCAGCTGTTTTTGTGCCTTTACAGACTTAGTTCTCTGTTTTGTGTTGTTCTGTTGGGTTTCGTTTTTTGTCATTGTTTTTGGAGACTTGTGGTGGTGGTGTTGATGTGGGCAGGGTGCATTGCGGGGGGGGGGCGGTGTGGGGTTTGTTTGTTTGTTTGGGTTTTTTTCAACATACTGTCACTGTTTTTGCCAAACTGCTGCTTTTACTTTCTTGCTAACCAATCTAACAAAACCTGGCCCTGCAGCTTTATCTTATCAAAGTGTGGGGTGGGAGGAAGCATCACTACGACTGGGAACCATTATCCTCTGGTTTCCCACGTGTTGTGAGCAGAGACATTCCTGTATTTCCTTGCCTCAGAACAGGTTGGAATAACAATCAGCATTGCTCTTTGTGAGCAAGAATATGTATTTTCCTTTCATTACCATTCCTTTTTGTTTTGTTGATGGAGTAAACTTGCTAGGAGGATGTTCTTTATCTGGAGGTGGATCATATTTCCCACTTGTCATTCCTTGGCGTGGTGTGGGACCCATGATGGCTTCTGTGTCAGTCACTCAAATTGGGATTGGTAGGTTTGAATGCAAACTAATTCTGCTAGGCTGCTAGCAGGATGGTGCTGGGTCTGCCTGAGTGGAGCTGGAGCGGATGCAGCCCTATCACCCATCTGCCAGACAAGCCTTTTTTGGAGCGTCCGATCCCAAAGGCAGGAGGCGGCTGAGGGAGCCCACAGGTGCATGAATTGCCCAATTTTTTTATCTGTTTCCTGGCTCACCTCCTGCTGATGCAAAACCTGTGGTGCATGTGGGAGGTGAAGAAACGAATGTGAGAGCAGTAAGATTAGCCATCTCTCAGGTGATCTTACCAAAGTGTGGGTTTGGGCTTTTTTTTCTTTTAAACACAGAAGAGTCTTCCCAGCACTGCTTTCTTAGGACATGCCTTCGTGGATGTGTGCAGGCAGACCTGTGCTTGCCCTGCCTGCACTCCAAGCTGCCTGGCTCTCACCCAGAGCCAATCCTGGAAGCCACATAGCTACGTTGGCACAAGGTAGTGCCCAGGCTGACAGCTCTGCCTCTCAGAAGGGCTTGGAACTCTGCTGGTATACTTCATATGGCTTTTGGACTGGAGGTGTTTTACATCCAGCCACCTTGCAGCATAGATGAAACATATGGGGATAAATCTTTAGAAAAGACTTTTTTTTTTTCTCTTTGATGTTTGTATTTGTCCAAGCCTTTAAAGAAACCATATGATTTCAGCTGTCAGCATTGAAATTGCAAACTTTGAGCTTCTAGTAAATTTTTCGTTACTGCCTTTGTGTCAGGAAAATGGTCTCCAGAACCACTGGAATCCCTTTGCCTACTGTATTTTGGGCATAACATTGGAATTATTTAGCAAGATCAAGAAAATTAGTATCCAGCTGCATTCCCTGGAAGCTCATTGCAGTTTAACCTGTCTCTCCCTGTTGTGTTGTAGGCTCCAAAGTCTGTATTCTGTACAAACACAGTAATCCAACATCAAAAACATCCTGAGAAATTTTTTAAGTTGAGTATAAGATAGACTGACTGTAATATAGCTTGGAACTTCTCCTTTAAAGACAGGCTGAAGAGTTGGGGTTGTGCAGCCTGGAGAAGAGATGGCTCTGAAGAGACCTTAGAACAACTTCCAGTACCTAAAAGAGGCCTAAAAGAAAGCTGGAGAGGGACTTTTCAAGGGCTTATAATGATACAGAACAAGGGTGAATGGCTTCAAACTGACAGATTGAGATTAGGTATTAGGAGGAAATTTTTCACTGTGAGGGTGCTTGAGGCAGTGTAACAGGCTGCCCAGAAAAGCTGTGGATGCCTCATCCCTGGAAGTGTTTGAGGCCAGGTTGGATGGGATTTTGAGCCTTCTGGTCTGGTAGAATGTGTCCATGCCCATAACAGGGGGATGATCATTAGGGTTCCTTGCAACCCAAACTATTCCGTGGTTAAAATGAGAGGCTTTTGCCTCCTACTGTGAGAAAAGAGCTGAAGTTTTTATCTGAATTCTCAATATAGAAATAAATATCTAATGGACTTGGACTGATTAATGTCTTAATCCTCTGGGCATAGAAATATAAAGGAGCGTAAATAGGAGGAGATAATACCATTTCTCTGCCTCCTCTTGAAATGAAATATTGTGGAGCAAGGCAATCAGCCTGGAAAAGTCCAAGTCTGCCTGTGTAGAGCCTTATCCAGAAGGATGTACAAGACTGTGCAGGACAGTGTTACCCATGCCTGTGTTAGCTGTGACTGGTCGGAGTTCATGGTGTGCTAACATGAGTTGCTCCCCATTTCTTGTGGCAGCCCCGGGTGCCATGGGTGAGTACTTACACTGCTCCTTTCCAGCTGGGCTTTGCACCAGGGCAGATGAGCCTGCCCAAGGTGACATTTCATCTAAAGCTGCTGCATATGTAGCCTTTGGACTCATCAGAATTGCCAGTGCTTTTTGTGTGACAAAAGAGTACGGCGTCCAAGATAAACCGAGGAGAAGAGATCTGGGTATGCAAGCCTTCATTTAAAAAAGGCATCTTTCATCTCGCTGACAGAGAGGTTCCTGCAGCACTTTGATTGCCCTTTAATTATGTCTGTTTTTCCTGGTTTGTTTGAAAGGCACATCTTGTTAGAAAAAGGTGCTGTGTGGAAAGAACTTGGCTGTCTCTGCTGCCCTTCCTTGAGGGCACACAGCAGAGCTGTCGGATTAATTTTTTTTTTTCTGTGTTATTAAAATGGAAGATTGTTTCTCGTGGATTTGAATGTAGGCACAGTGTGTTCCTCCCACCTTAAGTGAGGAGGGGCATGAGGGGTCGGGTGGTTAAAGCAGACTGAGGAGTCATGAGGTCTGACTTCTTCCCACGCTAACTTCCAGCATGATCCCAGAGGAGGTGCTTTAATCCTTCTACCTTCAGTCTTTTGTTGTGTGCAGCTGGGCTGCCCCAAAGGCTGCAGGAAACCCAGCATGGTGCTGGGGAAAGGAGGCTCTAGAGTGCTGGAGTGAATGCCGAGTGGGGGGGTTAGCAGTTTGTAGCAGCTCACAGTTTTCATGCTGTTCGATTTTTATCTGAGATGCCACTGTTGTGGAGCCATTTGCCTCGATGAGTATCTCAGCTTTTGTTAACAAGAGTTAGAAAAAGCATGGAAAAAATCAACAGGGAAAAAAAAAAAGGAAAATAAAGCCTGTCTTTGGTTGGAGAGAAAAGCCTTAAGATATATGATAGCCTAGATACATATGTAGTCAAATAGCCTGGACGTATGTAGTCAAATATAGACTAAAGGCTCAACTGCCAAGCAAGCAAAATAACTTGAGAACAGGTTTCTAATCCCTTTAGAAATCTCAGTTTTAAAGAAAATCTGCGTAACTTTTGAGGGCTTGGCTCACGTTTGTAAGTGCCCAGGCTTGACAGTGCTCTATTTTTAAGTGCTGTCTTTATGTTGAATCTTGGGAGGTGAGATGAAAATGTTTTTTTCAAAAGTAACAACAAATCTTAATATAGCTGAGAATGCGGAACTGCCCTTAGAAAAATAGGTTGGACACACGAAAAGGAATCTTGCTCAGCAGGCTGAAGACGCAGAGCAACTTCTGCGGTTACGTTTTTCTTTCTTCTGGCAATTTTGGGGTGGGGATGTAGCTGACACAGTCACTTGGCCTTACATTTCATTTCTAATGTAAGTCAAATATTCCTGTGCATAAAGAACCTGGCTGAAACTCTTTTAGCCCAGACTGGAAAAGCTATTTGTTAAATTCTGGTTTGTGAAACTTGAGGCAACCTGAAATTGCTCAAAAATAGGAGTTACGGGATGGGTAGGGAGAAGTAGATGCTCTTTTGGGACTGAAATGGTTTAGTACAAGCAGGAGAAGACAGGCTGACTCTCTGTTGCTTCAGAGATGTGATTAGGTTTTAGTTGTCATCTCCTGCCTAGAGACCTGAAGATTTAAATGGCATGAAAATGAAGTCAGCTGCTTAAAGCCAAAGCTAATCAAATGAGGAGACTCTAAAGTAGGAGGATAATCTTTGTCATCTGACAGGCAATGCTGAATTCCCATGGGATACCTGTGCAGCTCTGCTCTAGTAACATGTGTCTGTTGTGCTGAGACCAACTCTTACACCTTCAGCCAGTGGGCTCTGTGTGGCTGGTAAGCCATAAAAACTGAAAACATTGACCTGAGGTTTCAGAAGAAGTGACACTGTGTGCTAGAGAACTGGTGACAGATGCTGCACACTGAATCTTCTGGAGTCCAGTGGTGTGAAACTTGTTGGAGGGATTTCACAGAAAGTTCGAGAAGGCGGTGGACCTGCTGACATGGCTGCTTGGGCATATTTTTCTTAAAGAATGCAGTCATTTTTTCATACAGAAATGAGTTGTGTGAATATTCAGTGTAGGTAAATTTCAAATTAAAATTTAAAATGTAAAAATATGCAAACACCAGAGTTGAGGGTCTTTTAAAAAACAGAAGCCTTGCTCAGGGAACGCAGTTATTCAGGCTGTGCATACATCTGATTACCAAACTCCCAAGCTGGTGAGAGCAGCTCTTCAAACTCCTTGAAGCTTTCCCCCAGGGTGTGCCAGCGCTGCAGGCAAAATGTCCATGTAAAAAGCCAAAGGTAGCAAAAAGGGAAGCAGGGTGGATAAAAGCAGGCAAAGCCATCCTTTGGGTTAGTTGGGGGAGGACTGCGAACAGCTTATTTTAAAATCATTTTCCTGAGCGTGATTTGAGATGTATTTAATGCTTTCAGAAGAAGTTGTTGTGGAACAGCACAGGTCTGGGATGGTGGGACACAGGCTGGAGGCTGAGCAGGCGTTGAGCAGCAGCACACCCTGTGTTCCTGGCTCGAGGCCCCGCTGCTGAGCTGGGCTGGGCTGGGCTGGGCTGGGTGGTGTTTCACACCTTGCACATCCCTGGGCACAGCAGGACTTGGTGGGGACACTGGAATCTCTGGGATGGAATGGGGGGCTGTGTGCCGAGCTGATGCACTGCCCCGTCAGGGCACAGGGGCTGCAGGAAGCTGCATGTGAACCTCCAGTATTCAGACAAGTTATTACAAGAGAGGTCCCTCACCTGCACTGTTCTTCCTCCTGCCTCGGCTTTTTATACAGCTGCGTTATGCCTGGCAGGGAACACACAGCGGTTATAAACTATCACCAGATCAGGGTTTTACATTTCCATTTCCCGTCGTTGTTAAAACTGGTAAAGGATGCTGCAGAACCCGTGTGAAGAGGAGCTCGGCCATAGCCAAAGCCTGTCAGCTGTCCTGAGTCTGTGTGTGAGCCCCTGCAGCCCCGGGAGGTGGCACCAGCTCACTGCCGAGACTCGAGCGGCGCGCCTGGAAGCGCCACAAGGACTGAGCGAGCGATCGGGTCCCTGCAAAATCGCTGGGAAGGCGCTCCTGGCTCCCAGCGCTTTGATTCATTTTTTTTAAGCAGCGAGTTCCCAGCCTTTATTCTTCAGGCAGACAGGAGAGGAGCTGTTGCAGGTCTTGGTGGCTCGTAAATTCCTTGTAATTAATCCTTGAAGCTTCTGAGATGTGCCGGTAATGGGCATTGTGTTGTCTGTAGAAAAGCCTGACACACTGCAAGCCCATTATCTAGATACAAAGTACTCTGGTCTATCTGCTCATATCCACTTAAGGAAAGTTTTCTTTCTGTTAAGCAGCATTGGACTTGTTCTCTGGTTGTGTGTAAATTGTGTTTTTGAGAGGGCTTTTTGTTGTTTTTTTAGGCAGCTGTGGAAATGAAATTAGAAATGTTCAAAAATGCAATTAATTTTCACTGTAATTAATTTTTTATAAGAATAATGGAAATGTTTCTCTTAAGCTTACAATCTGAATGTTAACAGGATATTGTAGGTCTTGTTAAGGAGTATTCACAGTAATGTTCAACTTAGTGTAAAGCCCAGAAACCTTTACTGGAATAATGGTGCTATTTCTGTGTTTAAAGATTACATGTTGCCGAATATTTTTTTAAAGCTTTTAATAACCTTAAGAAAAAAAATCCTCAACCAAGCAGTTTCAGGCATAAGCTGTGCTCATGTAAAACTCATGGAAAGATTTGTTTTAACATGCCCACAGTAACGTGAATGTTTGAAAACATGGTTGTGTTCTTACCAAGATGATAATAAACACTGAGCAGTGAGGACTGAGTGTAGGAGCATTCCTTTTGCTAAAAGTTTGATGGTGACATTTGAGAGTTCTTGGGTGGAAAAATGGGTGAAGTCTTCCTAAAGTTTGGAGAGTTTGTTGAAATCTATTTTGGACAAAGTGGCCTTGTCCCCTCTAATGGCTTATATAAAGATGTAGGAATGTTATATTGCTTCTTGGGGATTTTACCTGATGTCTCAGAAGAAAGAAGCTGCTGCTTGTAGTGGCAAGGGCCAGCATTTGGGCCGTAGCACTCTCCAAGTATCCCTTGCTCAGTGGTCAGCCAGGATTCTGTGTGTCACTACTGACAGCTGCTGCTTTCCTCTTCTGCAGGTTTTCATTTCTGTCAACTGCCTCAGCACAGATTTTTCCTCTCAGAAGGGAGTTAAAGGCCTGCCCCTGAATCTTCAGATTGACACTTACAGCTACAATAACAGGAGTAACAAACCTGTCCACAGAGCCTACTGCCAAATTAAAGTCTTCTGCGACAAGGTAAGGTTGGGTCAATGTGCCAATGACCCTTTTGGAAAGTCTGCTCTACGGCTTAGCAGGTTTTGTTTGTTTGTTTTCCCCAAATTGTGTCACTTGCTATTTTGGCTCACTGAAAAGTCCTGTGTTTTGCCTTTGCAAGGAAAAAATTTCAACCCTTTCTGCTTGGCTCCTGGATGTTATGATGACCTCATATAGATTTGCTGCTCTCAGAATGCTGGAGTGCTAAGTGTTCCTAAGCACTGACTTTAGAGAAAGGTCTGTCAGTGGCAGACTGACAGTGGGAAGAGCCTTCAGCAGGACAAATCATTGCCATTGACTGGAGCAAGTGCAGGCTTGTCTTTTTGCCCAAGCTCTGTTGTGTTGGTCCTTTTAAATTTCTTCATGTGTTTGTGCTGCATTTGTTATTAAAAAGCCCCGAACCAGTAACTTGCAGACCTTGTGAACAAAAGATGTACCACTGTGAGATACAGCAGCATACAAAAATCCCATTTACAAGCTGGATGGGTACTGTAATTTGACTGCTCTGCCTAATGCATTTAGCACACAGAATTAATGCCTTTCCCAAAGGCACTGTTCAACAGAAGCTGTGAAAGAAACAGCAGAAGCTGCACTGAAAACGGCTATAAAAACTTAACTGAGTTTGCAAAGAAAGGCAATTTCCCAGTCTTCATAACCTGTTCCTGCCTGAGCAGTCTTTTGAAGGTCTAGGGCAAGTAACGTGTAATGTTATTTCCAGAGTGACCAAGATTGTTCTAGGCTGTGATAAATGCTTCCTGGACTTCCCTAGTCCTTTTGATTTTTGTGAACCATGTTGACTTCCTGTTTTGCTGATACTCTGCTTGATTTGGGCCTCTCATTCTTTGAATCCTGACTCCATAGGGTGGACTCTTACAGGTGATACCTCAAATGCCTCTCTGTGCAGCTGCAGGGCTGAGGCAGGTCTGTAACCTCCCTTTCCAGTCCTGTGCTGGCTTTGCCTGGTCACACACTGTAGTCTTGCCTGTTGTTCCATAGGATGCTGACACAAAGATTCATCTCATGCATTGTTGTTCTGTCTCTGCTTAAATCCCAAAAGACACAGTGCCCTCTGCACTGTGCCCCTGCTGGAGCATCCAGTCAGCTCACCCTGCCATGTTCTGTTGTCCATCTGTAGGTTTTTAAATAGGTCCCTCTGCCTTCCTGCATGCCTGGGAGAGCTGCCTGTAGCTGTTGCTGTTGTGATGCTTTCTGCAAAGAATTTACAGGGACTTAGCAAAGGCTCTCCAGAGCTCTCTTAAAGACTTGCCAGTAAGCCTAAGAGGCTTGGGTCTCATGAGCTTTCTTCAGGCCTTTATTTTTCCTTCTTTTTCTCTTTTCTTTTTCCTCCAAGATGAGACTGAGGCAATTGTGTCATCTGAAATTTTTTCACCAAAGTAATCTGGGAGTCTTGCGTGTTATCAACCTGTATTCTCTACAATACAGAGAGCACAGACTTGCTGCAGGGTAGGGGGGATTTTTTACTCCTAAATTGTCCAGTCAATTACTGACACAGTGCTAAAATGACTGACAGGCTTGTGCCACTGCTAATAAGACAGCTTGGTTAATAAAAAGGCAAATGTGTAGTCAGCACATAGACTCCAATGACTTCTATCAAGTTATGGCAGAAATTTCAGCAAATCTAGTAACACAGTAATGCCAGTCCATTTTTTATTTCCCTTTGGGATTTTGACTTACTATCCTGCTTTATTAAACCTCCAGATACCTTGCAAATTGTACCTGAATTAAAAGAGGATGGAAGAAAGGAAGGAGAAATGTAAAGCAAAACCAGAACAGGATAATAAAAAATAAAACTGAATCTTAAATTACCTTCCTTTCACCTTTCTTTCCAGGCTCAACTTCACTCCCTAATTATCCCCCTACACTGCTGCAGAGGGAGATTGGGAATGGGGGCTGTGGTCAGTTCACCACACATCTCTGATGGTCCTTTCTCCTCAGGGGGAGGATTCCTCACATTCTTCCCAGGCTTCAGCATGGGGTCCCTGCCATGGAAAACAGATCCCACAAACTTTTCCAACATGAATCCTTCCCACAGGTTGAATTTCTTCCCACATTGTTTCAGCATGGGTCCCTTGATGGGGTGCAGTCCTTCAGGAACAGGCTGCTCCAGTGTTGGTGCCCCACAGGGCCACAGGTCCTGCCAGAACCCTGCTCCAACACAGACCTCCCAGAGAATCACAGCCTCCTTTGGGCATTGCCCTGCTCTGGTGTGGGGCCTTCCACAGGCTGCAGGTGGATCTCTGCTCCTCCATGGGCTGCACCACGGGCTGCAGGGGAACTTCTGCTCCAGTGCCTGGCTTCCCCCTTCTGCACTGACCTTGGGATCTGCAGAGCTGTTTCTTTCACATATTCTCACTTCACTTCTGACTGTTGCTGCAGAGCAGCCCAGAGGCACTACCCCCATTGCCCATGGGCCTTGGCCATCTTGAGCTGGCTGGCATTGGCTCTGTTGGGCATGAGGGAAGCTGCTTCTTGGAATAAACATCCTCTCAGAGAAGCCACTCCTGTAGCCCCCTGCATGCTGTCATACCATGCACAGACCCCGTGTACTTATGGACCCTAATGCTGGCTGGTTGCTCCAGGCTCCTGTAAGAGCATTGGCGTTTCAGAAAAGCACCTGTTTTCTGCCCTGTATTGAATCTTGTGTAATCAGACAGCTGCTTTTAAATGTTTATAGGACCATTGTTACTGTAATATCCATACCTGTTACAGCCCTGAATGTGTTTGTCCTCATGTGACCACTCTTACCTGTAGAAGTTCTGTTACCCATATTTTCTTCATGGAGGGCCAAGTCTATGGTGTGGAAGTCTGTTGGAAAAAATCCCCAAACCAACAGAAAATTATGATATTGTGGCCACCTAACACAGATGTCTCCTCTGTTCATGTGTCAAGGCTGTGCTTGCAGTGCCTGTGGTGTTTGGTTTTCATCCACTCCTTTACTCAGGCCCTGAGTAAAGCAGTATGGGCACAATGGTATTATCCTGTAGAATGTTATGGCACAAGCTTCCTTCAGGCTTGCCCCAGCAGTATTTGGGCTGAGCAGGGATGGGGCTGACCTGTCCCAGATGAAGAAGACCTCTGCTCTGAATGGTACCTTAACTATGCATCCACATGAGGAAAATTAAATCCAGGTTTTCACAGACTACACAGCTAGTGTTGCCCTCTGGGATCTGCTGTTACTCTGGCAGTGATGGGCAGTGCTGTGGGAAGGCTTCCATGGGATGGTAGGAACAAATGAGTGAGATGCTGTTGGAAGGAAATAGTGGGTACAAGGCTGCTGGAGCATTGATGTGAATGGGCAGCAACATGGAGACTGTTCCTTCAGCTGCATGATTACAGAATGGTTTGGGTTGCAAAGCACCTTTATAGGTCATCTAGTCTAGATCTCTGCCATGGTCAGGGACACCTTCCTGGAGACCAGGTTACTCAAAGCCCCATACAGCCTGGCCTTGAACACTTCCAGGGATGGGGCATATACAGCTTCTCTGGTCAACCTGTTGCAGCACCTCACCACCTTCAGCATAAAAAAAATTTCTCCTTATGTCCAATATAAAACTACCCTCTTTCAGTTTGAAACCACTGCTCCCTGAGCTCTGCTAGCAGGGCAGAAAAGCCTGTTATCAAGACATAACTTACTTTTTTTTTATGTGGGATTTGAGATGTATTTACCTGGGGCCCAGGAGCCTGCATTAAGTTGACTTTCAAGCAGGGAATGGGAGGGCAGAGGTTTTCTCAAAATGTGTGCTACTGTTGAATCAGCATGTTCTCCCCAGGGAAGCAGATGCTGTTCTGTAGCACAGTGTTTGAGCAGCACAACTTTATTATTTCCACATGAAAGGTAAAAATCAGATCTGGAGCCAAATCTGATCTTTCTGTTGTCAAGCTGAGATGTTGTGACTACTCTGGTAAGGGACAACACAGAGGAGTTCAGGTCCAGCTGTGCTGAGGTTTAAGTGGGATGTCCTCACTGTAGTGAGCTATATCAGCTTTATGGGGTCATGCAAACCTGGTAATGCCTGTGTCTTCATTTTTTTCTTGCCTTTGTAGTTTTTTTTCTCTTTTTCACCACAGCTGCCTGAAGCTGCTTTTTTTCCTTCTCACTGGGTGGGATAAAAGATGATATGTATTAATGTGTATCAAATATCTTGGCTAGTTATCCTTTTTATTGCTAGTACAGATGAGCCCAGTGCTACCAGCAGGCATAGGCAGCCTGGCATCTATAGAGCAGTGATTTACTGGGAAGTGAGGAGGGCTGTTACCCTTCTCACATGCACCATTAGGCACAGATTCCCACCCCATGGCCTCAGGAGTTTTGACACCTTGTTTGCTGTGGCTAATCAAGCCTTCCTCCAGCACCATGCAAGGATGTGGATGTGTTTTGGCAGCTTTGAAGGGGAGGGAATGAGAAATAAGGGCTTAGTGTGGCCAGGTAACTGTTACCTTTTGCCCTGCTTTGCAGGAGGGTGTTGGGAGACAGGTAGAACTTGTGTATACCAGTTTTGGTGATCTGGTGGTAGCACCAGGGTTGAGTGTTGGGGATCTGCTGTGGGCTTATCACTTCATGCAGCTGGCAACGTGACATACCTGACTTAACCCACAGTCAGATGTGAGGTCTGGGCAGAGCTGGAGGAGTGAACACTGTTCCAAAGCTTCTTCCTTCTCTCTCTCCATCATGGCTGTCTGCACCTTGCAGAAAATATGATGGTATGGCACTTTGCCCTCTACTGCTTGGTTTGGAAGGCCAGGAACAGTGCAGACATGAATCCAGTTAGGGATCTGTGGGTTCCACCATGGCCTGCCCCTGATAAAGAGAGAAGAAATAGTCCCTGCTTTAAAGCAATGCCCATCTGCAGCTTGAGCTCATTGAAGGCTGGTGCAACTGCTGCAGGCTCTGTGTAAAATGTGCAAGAGGTATCTTGCACTTGGTGATCCAAGTGTGGTGTGACTTCTGTAGATTTTAATGACAATTGAGTGAACTCCTAAACTGGGGGAACCTGCAAGTCTTTATTGTTTTAAACACTTCAACTATATTTTTATCCAATGTTTTATACAATCATTATGCAGTTGTAAGATGTGGGTATCTTTTGTCATCATATCTCCATCTGACTTGAAAGCAAAGCAAGTATTTGCACCTTGGATATGGTTGTTGGATTTCATTAGATGATAGGACTCAAAAGTAAGCAGATCTCAGAGTTGGCACTCTCTGGCAGACCTGCAGCTTGGGTACTGTAGAACTGACCTCCACAAATACAGCTCTGGAATAACTGGTGTTCCTGCCTCTGCAGCTGAAAAAAACCTCAAAAAATAAAAATACCTCTCTTTCTCTCTCCCCCCCTCCCCTCTTCTTCACTCCCCCATTCCTTTCCCTCTCTTGTGTGACAGGGAGCAGAGAGGAAGATCAGGGATGAAGAGCGAAAGCAAAGCAAAAGAAAAGGCAAGTGCACTGATCCCAGCTCTCAGTTGAATGCCTGTAAGTAGAATTTATTCCATCAGTATTTTAATATTGGATTTCATTTTGGCTGGAAATAGCTTGTGCAGTAGAATTCTCAAGTCAATTTTTATCCTCTGTGGACTAGTGCTTGTTTTAAGCAGTTCCTTATGGAACAGACATTGTGTTTTGCAACACAGTGGGTCATTTAGGGCTTCATTCTGTAGAGTTGTTTCTGTCCAAGACAGGGTCCTGCTGTGTATTCAATCAAGTATGGGTTGTAGCTGTTGAAGTGGTGGGGTGAGGGTGGGATTTTGGGCAGTGCTGGAGCTCCTCATAATCCAGGTGGCAGTGAGAATAGTCTGTTCCAAGTATTTTCAGCTTGATCCTAAACTTAAGCTTTAACTTACAGTAAAAATGTGTTTACAACTCCTCAGTGAGGCCATGGCAGCCTTGGGGCTGAGCCTCCAGCCTCTCAACTCTATGCTCACTCTTCTAGAGCAAAGTGGTCCTTAGCAAGTAATTTCAAAGTTTCTGCACACGTGAAGCATGTGAAGACCTCAGCACTGTAGTACATGAAGGACGAGGAGTTTCTTCCTGCTGAGCATCTTCCTTTAGCTGCTGCAGATGACAGATGCTGTGTTTGGATGACTGGTTATTCCCCATCAGAGCTGCTCAGAGGAGCTGTGTGTCCCTGTTGTCTGTTGGCACGGGGCAGGTGCGTGCTCTCGCTGGCTCTGCTCCCTGTGCTGTTAACAGCCCCGCCGGTTCAGCCAGCACGCACCTCGCAGCTCGCCAGGCAGGATTTTCCTGACATAGCAGGTACAGGCTGCTGAGCACCTTCAGAAGATAGTGCTGTAGGGAACCTGTTTGCTCCAGGGCAGGTGTGGAAAGGGCTGGGTTTTTGGTTTTTTCCAAAGTACATCATGAGAGGCAGTTTAGCACACTGTTAGTGCTTCACAAACGTAGTAGCCCCAGCGGCTCCCAAAAGATTACTGCAGGCAGCCCTTTGCATAACGGCTGGAAGACAGTCTCAGTACAACTTCCCAGGATTTTATGATTTTACAAAAGCTGCTTTCCACTGTTCATTTTCTAGGCTTGGGCTTAGCCTGATGAGACCCTTATTTTCCTGGAAAGTGTGATCCTTTGCTTTTTAGCTCTTCTGTGGGAAGTTTTTGATTCTTTTAAGCCATAAGCTGTTATGCTCACCTCCAGGATCACAAATGCCACATGTACGTGAACTCATCAACAGCAGAAACAGTTGGTAGCCTTTGGTCAAAGTTATTTTTACAGGAATTAAGCAGTCTTTAAAAAAAATCAGTTTTGTAAGGAGAAAATAGTGTATTTTCTACTGAGGACATGAGAATTGGTTTGTTTGAAAAACACTTGTTTTGTCTGCAGTTGGTTTGACCTCAGATGGATATGTTTCCACTTGGTAAAATAAAGTCTTCAACTATGGTAGTTTGACATGACTGTATCTGAAGTGCAGTTTAAGGCACCTCCTGCCTCACTTTCTCCTCAGAGGGTCTTTGTAGATGAAGTCTGTTCTCTTGGTGGGTTGTGTCACATCAGCTGGTGCACTGTGAGAGCCAGAGTGCTGTGTGAGAGACACCTTGAGGTGACCAGGAGGAACAATAAGAGGAACCAAAATGTGAAACTTGAAAGCATGGAATCCAAACGTAACTTTAACAACTTGCACAAACCAGTATTTGTACTGTCTCTGCAGTTTAGTGCTCCTGTGGTGCTGTCTCTTTGAGAGGCTCCCAATTGGGAACATGCTAGTTCTCCCTTTGTCTTCTTTCTACCTTCCTGGTATAGGAACACCAGCAAGCTTTTGAGGGAATGGATAGGGAGAAGGTGGGGCAGGGACTAGTGTTCACCATCTGTTTGGACGCCTTACTTGGTACATGGAAGACCTTGGTTCCTCTCTTGGGGTGAGTGCTAGGTGGTTGTCCATCCTAATTAATATTTGAACAAAATTGTGCAGCTCAGTTGGAGAGATGGAGAAAGCTTTGACTATTCTGTGAAACAAGCTGTTTGCTCAGGGCCCAGGCCCTCAGTTGAGAGGTAGACAACCAAAGTTCAAACTGCTTTACCACAGGAGCTTTTTGCTTTAACCCTAACTGCAGAGTACTCTTGTTCAGCAGTGTGTGCACCTTTTAAATGATGTAGGGCCCCATCAGGGCCTTCAGTATCCTCTATGCCAATCTTTGTCTCTGCAGTTTCTGATGTCAAAGTGCCCATGCTTCCCTCACACAAACGTACTGACATCACCATCTTCAAGCCCTTCATGGACCTGGACACTCAGCCTGTCCTCTTCATTCCTGATGTTCACTTTGCAAACCTGCAGCGTGGGGCTCACGTGAGTAAAGCTCATGGGTGTGGGGATGAGGAGGCTCTGGCAGATACTTGCAAAAGGCCTGGGATGCTGTTTGTGCATGTGTACATATGGAATGTCAGACTGCATCAGTGCTGTAATCAAATACAGGCTGAGTCTCATGTGGGCAAGAGATGTTGCTCCAAGATATACTGGCTGGAGTTAACTGGGGATGTTCTATCATCAAATTATTTTCCTATCAAGTCCAGTTTCTGTGAACCTGAAAGAATTTTTCCATAGCATTTCCATTGCATGTACTGCAGGCTGGTTTTCTCTTGTAACATCCCTTGGGATCCTGGTGTGCTGTTGTGCACCACAGGCTCCCGCAGATGCCTGCTGCAGGGTGGAAATCTATCCTGTGGAACTGGCACATGTGTGGGCTCTGTGATCCACTGCCAGAGCACCTTGTCTCAGCATTCCTGGAAAGTTCCAGCTTGCAAGAAACTGGAAGGGAAAAAATTGCCATGCAGCCAGGTTTCAAAATCTTGAACATTCCTGTGCTGAGAGTTCTGCCATGCTCTCAGAGCATTGTCTGAACTCCTGGCAGGGATGGAGAATAAACTTGTATCCCTAAGGCCGACAGTCCTGCATGTTCTCCTACAAAGGCCCTAGTGCTGAGTTTTGTCAGAAGACTCTACACCAGTCCAGGCAGAGAGCTGGTTAGCTCCTCTTTGTTCCTGTCTCTCATTTGAGATCCTTTAATACTTTTTATGAAAAAAGGTAAAGAAGATGCTTACTGGCTTTTGGAAGATTGAGCCAAAGAGTCATGTAATGCAGCATCAAAAGATTGCTATAAGAGAAAATGAATTCTAGATCTGGATGAAATATTTACAAAGTTTCCCCTTTGTTTTTAAAGGTCCTTCCTGTTGCTTCAGAAGAACTAGAGGGTGAAAGGTAAGTGCTGCCCTTCAACTTCCCGACACCTTGCCCTCAGACAGAGGGATAAGTCTCCCTGTAATTGTACCACTGCTGACGTTTTGCCCTGTCAATGACAGCTCCAACCTGAAGAGAGGAGCTTATATTGGTGAAGAGGACTTCATTGCTACTCCAAATAAGATGTCCAGAATAGAAGAGCCAAAAAGAGGTACTTTCTTCTTTCAGAGACTGAATGTTTGGAGTATTTGTTCATCATGATAAAGAAATGCATCTGAGAAATGCATTAATTATTTTTTAATTCATATTGATTTCGGTTTTTAATTCATATACTTAAGCCTGATTTTTCTGGCTTTGAGTAGTGACAGTTAGGATGTGGTTCAGCTGTGCAAATCTTTTATGTTGTGGATATTCCTGGGGATTTCTGCCAACTCAGACACTAATTGGCTCTGAACCTATAAGAAAAGAGAGTCAAGAGGAGATAAGTGTCTTACCAGAATCCCTAATGGACTGGGGGAGAGAATTCATCATGTAATCTGCTACAAAATACTCTGGAAATCTCCAGGACTTCAAGCAGTGAACACCACAACTGGTTCTGAATATAAAACTGTTGCATCTTTCATGGTGCCAGGAAATGGGATGTTCACCTCTGAAAGCTAAACTAAGAGACTATTCTGCTAATTTTTAACTGAGTTTCAGTCTTTGCAATTTAATGTTGCTGTGGTGTTGTGGATGGAGGTGGTGTGCCTGCTTGATGACAGTTGTGTCTGAAAGGACCACAACAAAGCTTGAAGTTTTAAACCTGTGAAGCAGAAAATGCTAAGTCTATCAAGTCTGACCATAATGGGGCTGCACTTCTGCAGACTGGATAAACTAGTAAGGAAGGATGAATTTTATAAAAGGAAATCAATCTTCTTGTTTTTCCATGTTGCTGTATGCCATAAAACAAGGCCCATGGGATTCGCTCTCCTTTGGCTGACTGATCTGACCTATGCTATCACTGAGATTATGTGTCCTTGTCTTCCTTTCTCAAATCTACAGTCCTCCCTTGTTAAACCTGCCTTTAGCAGGAAAATTGGGAAATGCATCAAGGTGCTGTGCTGTCCTGAGTTCACCTTGTTCAATTATAAATGCCAGTAATTCCGTGTTGCAGGTGTGTCAAAGCTGTGGCTGATGAACCCTTGCAAACAATCCAGCCTGCAATACCTAGTCATTAGAAGATGGATTAAAGACAGCAAAGCTGTTAAAGTCCAAGCTTTTTTGCTCTCCTGGCTTATTCCTCAGCCTTAATGCAGTTTTTAATGAGGCTGATGTTGCATACAGTGAGTGTGTGCTAGCTTGAGAACCCTAGGGATGCTCACCTAATTGGGGTTCTTGCTCTTTGGTTCCCCTCCTAGCAAGAGACCAAGCCTGCATTGCATGTCAGCTATGGTGGGATGAGTATTGCTGAAACACAGCAAGGGGTAGGAAGAAAGATGAGACAGCGTAGGAGGAGCAGAGAACTGTACAAATAAATTATTTAAAAATGAGGAGGTGGCCAGGATGGCTTCACCTGCTGTGATAGCATCTGTCAAATCATTTGATATTGTGAGAAGTCTCATGGAAAGTAACTGAGAGATATGGAGGAACCCAAGAGTCTCAAAGATTTGTGGTTTTTGTTCCTTCTTTCTTTGTTTCAAATACGACCTTTTTTTCTAATAATAGAGAAAATAAAGAAAATTCTAAAGTATTTTGACAGTAAAGATGCTTGAGCATACAGGGGCTTTATGTGCAAGGAGTAAGTTTTGAACTCATCTAGCTGTGCACATTTGTGCCTCAGTGTTAAGTGGATGTTGAATGTATGTATGTATAATTCTTCATAAGATTCTCAGTGGATGCACCCATGTGCTGAGCCACTGTGGGATAGAGATCTTTCCTGAGAAGCAATTGCACAGTTAATTCCTCTCCAAATTGCTTTCCAGTGTTGCTCTATGTCCGAAAAGAGTCAGAGGAAGTCTTTGATGCACTAATGTTAAAGACACCATCTCTGAAAGGCCTGATGGAAGCGGTAAGTAACGGGGTTGGCTTATAGTCCTTGAGAAAAATCCCTGGCTACCCAGTCCTTACACACTGGCCAGTCACAGGAGTCAGACTTTCAGTCACAGCTTGTGTCCACATACTTCTGCTCTTCTGGATAAGGAGAATAAGGAAGATTTCCTTTCAATAACATGGAAATTAATGCAAATAATGCTTTAATTTATTATTAAGAGAATTCAGGAAGCTTCACTTTTTAAGTACCTTACCCCACATCTGTGGGGTCTGGGTGTGAGAAGCCTTCCTGAAAATCCAGGTGTGTCAAACTTGATGATTGGATGTTCCTCTTGTCAGAGAGGGTACTTCAGTTAGAAGATGGAGTGATTTTCAGAATGTGTTCAGTGGCTTGGGTTTGTTTCAAAGCCATGTTTGGGGGCTTCCACTACCCTTTCACAGGCTGGTAATGCAAAGCTCCAAGTCCCAGCTTCTGTGTGTTGCTGAAGACTTTTATATATCTGTGTACACATGTGTGAAATTGCTCTCTGGTGCTTGACTTCCAAAATAGCTTTCCACTATCCCTGCTGCTGCAGAGCCAGGGAAGTACAGAGCTTAAGTCCAAGGAATGGTGTAATGCTTGGCATGAGCTCAAAACCAACGTTTCTGTCTGTCTCTTTCTGTGACTAATGCCTCTGTTCAGGGAACAGGGGCTTTGGGGGTGTACAGGCAGATCTGGCCATTAACTCTTGGTTTTAGAGATAGTTCTGTAACCAGAATCTTTATTGCTGCCTGGCTGCGAGGCTTTGCCAGCTGGAGGGTGAGGGCTAATGGAGAGAGGGATTGAAGGCTCTGAAGTCCTCCCTTACCCTGTGGTCCTGAAGTGAAGCTGCACCTTTGTTGTTTCACTTGGATTTCTAAAAGCAGGGAGCCAAGAGCTGTAGCCTGGGGGAACCTCCCTGTATATTTGCATGTCAGAGCAGTGCATTGGTTTGGTACTTGCTGTCGGTGTGATAAAGCAGTTTGCCAAAGTAAACCAGGCTTAGGTTACTGACCTCCCGACTTTCTGGAGGTTGTGCAGTGAAGTGCTGTGGTCAGTGGCTATGGCTCCACATTGATGTCACCCTGTTGGGGAAGGGGAGTGTTCTGATCACCTCATGCCCTTGGCAGCAGAGGTGTTCTCTCTGCTGCTGTTTTCTCTCTGCTGCTGTTTTCTTCTTTCAGCCTCTCTTGTGACTAGTTTTCATGCAATCCCTCTGACACTAAATTTAAGAATAGTTTTCAGTATGCTAAGAGAACAGAGAGGCACGAGAGAATGAGAGTCAGAGCATTGAGTGGTTTTTAATGGATGGACTTTTGGGTGTCAGGGCAAGAGGTTGCTGTATGAGAAGTAAGTAGCCAGGTTTTAAACATTATTAGATATTTTGCACAGAAGTTGGCTATATGCAGAGAAGTTCTCATCTGTAGACTTACACTGTAGTTTGGGATTTAGTGTTGACTTTATAGGGCAGAGCAGTTGTCTTCATTTGCTGGCTTTTTTGTTGTTTTTGTTCCTTTCTGTAAAATAGGAAGTGAAGAACAATGACAGCAGTCTCCTTGCTTCACCAATTATTGCTTTATTTTATTCTAGATATCTGACAAGTATGATGTTCCTTTTGATAAAATAGGAAAAATCTTCAAAAAATGTAAAAAAGGGTGAGTATGTACCTGTGCAACATCTGCCTAAGAACACAAACACCTTTTTCAGACCTGTAGGCAGATCAGCTGTATAATTCCTCCATGCACTGCAGGTATGCAAATGCCATTTGCAATTATGTGTGTGTGCACACAATGTACATACATTCCAACTTCATCCACAGCTGAAGACTGGAAGACTATAGGAAAGGTCCTATAGAAATGTGTAGTCTGCCTTCCTGGGTAAATACTCTGAGCTAACTTACTTGAACCAGAGTTGATCATGTCAGAGGAAGTAGAGTTCAGTTTGTTAAAAGACTCCCACTGATGAAGAACCTCCTTCAACCCATGTTAAATTGTTCCAGTGGTTGACTAGGCTCACTATATCTGCATTTGGCTGCAATTACTAGACCCTGATTGTCTTTTTGTGGACTAAATTGGAGAGAACTTTGTTATTAAGTGTCTGTTTCTCCCAGCGGCCATACTTCACCATCTTTTTATTTTGTAGCATAAATAATTGAGTTTCTGAACATTGTCTGCTTTTGTTTTATCTTTCAATTTCTCAATAATTTTCTTGGGTTGTCTGTAAGTCACTTTGGTGTCCCAGCCCCTGCTCCAAAGCCCTTCTTGCCAGAAAATTACACCCTTCCAGGGTTGTGCTTTCGTAGCAGAATTACCCCACCAGAACAGCTGCAAAAGTTTAGAATTTTTGATACCTAAACCACTGCTAAACACAGCTTCATGTGTGTGTGTGACCTTTCTGGCAAATGGAAGAAGTGGCCAAGCATGGGTGGTTTCTTCCCTGTGAGCTCTGCAGGGTTTTGTGCTGATAGTTCATAACTGACAAGCAAACTCAGTCAGAGCCCCAAGTGCCTGCAGCTTCAGAAGGATTCTGCTGGTTCCAAGATCTCTCTCTCTCCCTGGTCTGGGAGCCAGATTTAACTCTTCCAATCAGATTCTGAGAAGTGTGGCTGCCAGCCTTGATGGCAGATTTGGGTAAGGACAGCCAGATCTGCTATGGGAAGCAAAGAGTCAGAGAGAGATGAGCAGGGATCTTGTGTTACCCTTGGGCAGTCCAGGCTTCCTTAGGTTTGAGGATGCCTTTGCTCTCTTTGGCATTTAGAACTGTAAAATATCTGATCTATTTTGTTTTTCCAGAATTCTGGTCAACATGGATGATAACATTGTGAAACACTATTCTAATGAAGATACCTTCCAGCTGCAGATTGAAGAGGTTGGAGGATCTTACAAACTCACTCTGACTGAGATCTAAGATCACAGATACTCTGTGGATTTTAAACAAAGGTCTCAAGTGAACATTTTCCCATAGTTCAGTATGTTGGGCAAAACACTAATCACCTCCAGAAGAAAGTCAGGTGTTTGATTTGTTCTGGGGAGCAGAGCAGTGGTTTTGCTTAATACATTTGTGTTTGTGTTCTTGCTCATGACCTTATTTGCACTTGAAATGGGCAAGCAAAGATCAGCAATTAAATGGAGAGCATGTATATATTTTTACTAGTGCATAAACCACTAGTAGGTACAGGAGGGGAAATCTCCTGGAAGGTGGCCTTTTAGCCTGGTGATGTCTTATTTATCTATTCAGTAACCATGTTTGAGCCTGTTATCAGCTGATACCATTTTACTGGACTGTTTTCTGCTAGGGAGAGCTGCAAAACTGCTAGTTGATACTAGTAGGAGTTGCATGCAGGTTGGAGAAAAGTCTTTATAATGTTTACTTGTGACCAGGGCAGACTGTTGAAATCACTTGTGTCATTTGGGGGGGAATGTAAAACTGCCTTGCTTATGAAGAACTCGCCTTAGTAACTGTGTGAACTCTCATCAGATGAAGCTATATTGTATATAAGTGCAATATATTTTTGAAGGTTTGTAAATGTGTACATATAAGCGATATATAATATATATAAAATATGGTGTTCTGTATATACCGTGAATATATGCAATGAAGCCCATCTAAAAGGATGCCATATACAGAGAAAACATATTTAACATAGATATTTAAAAATGGACAAACCCTTATCATACACCAAAGGTGAGCACACGTTTGTACATTCATAGAAGGCACAAGAGACCTGCTTGTTAAACATGGATCTTCCTATGTGGAAGGAAAAAGATACCGGCTCTCTCCTAAATCCTCATGCACAGGCAGGCAATGGAAGTCCTGGTTTCTCTTATGAACTGCCACTGAGTCCTGAAACAGCTGTGTACTGTTGTCCTGGGAGGTAATTTGGGCCAAGTCTGAGAGCTGGATCACAAGAGGAGCTCAGCAATACAGTTCTCTTGAAGTCTTACTTTGGGGGATCAAGAAGAAGGTCTCCTGGAGGGTGGATTTTTTTCTGTAGCAGTGTACTTAAGGCTCAGCTGGATGCTGCCCACACCAGCAGCTCAGGCTGGATGAACCCATGGGCTGGAGCCAGCTTGCAAGGCCTAGGATGTCAACAACTGGAAATGCAAAGGCAAGGCTTTTGAGAGAGGAAGGGGGCAAAATGGCTCAGCAATCTGAAGTGTTAGCAGGGAGTAGGGCCTGGTAGTAGTTTATGCATTCTTGGTGTCTGTACATACCATGGACCAGCTGCTGAGCTGGAGAGACCCAGTGGGCACAGCAGGCATCCTGAGCCCCAGCTGGGAGTGCCAGACACCTCCAACAAGCACTGCTCTGTGCTATTTAGTCGTGCATGTGCTTATGAAGGAAAGGCACCCTTTGGTTAATGGCAAGTGAGAGAGGAGCCCTTAAAGGGCAGCACGTGGCTCTAAGGCAGAAACCTCCATTACATAGTGAGCAGATGAACGTGAGTGCCAGGTCCAGTGTCAGAGCTTTAGTTAGGGATCTGGGTAATGAAAGAGGTTTATAATGTTTTCACACACTACAAAGCTGCACATACCTCACCCAGGACATGAAGGTCAACCTGAAAAGACTGGAGAAATAGTCCGGAAAAGTAGCAAATGATTTTACTTAATAATTAACGATTCTACTTGATGGTTAACAAATCGTAGCCTACTATTGTTCAGCTCTGTCATGGTGCTGTTTGGAAGAGGGAGGCAAATGCCACATTGAGTTGTTCAACAGGGGCATGACCTGCAAGAAGTAGGAGACACCCCCTGCCCTTGGCACTGCTTGGCATTGCTGAGGCCTCCACTGGGGCACGGTGCCATGCCAGTAGAGCCGAGTCCTTGCGGGTGTCTCAGACAGGTCTGACCACATGGTCCTTCAGACAGAGCTTGTGGCTTCTAAGGAGGGTGGCCTCCATGGTTTGGCTGGTGAGGGGTCGTGTTTAGATGGGATGGTTGTGGGGAGCAGCCTCCCAACCCATGCAAGTGTCCTCACTATTCATGGCAAGCACAAGGAGTAGTGGGTGTAAATGGCAGAAATCCAGGCTGGGTGTTGAGGCAGTTTTCTCCAGTGAGAAGAGGAGGTTGCCCATGGAGGCAGTGGTTTGGTGACAAAGGTCTCCAGAGCCAGGCTGGGCAAAGGTATCTCTGGACTGTCACAGGTGTAATTGATTCTCCCTTGGTGGTGAGCCCAGGTGACCACTTGAAGTCCCTCCCCACCTTCTTTTTTAATGATTTATATGAAATACAGTATTTTGGAATTTGTATTTGGATCAATCCTGAGCTGGTTCATTCCATTCCCCCCTCTATTCCCCGCTCCTTTCTTCTCCTCCATTGCTGGGCCCCAGCAGAGGGTTGGCAATGCTCTGGGCACTGCGTGCTCCCCTCTTTGCTCTGTGGCTGGAGTTGAGCAAACTCCACATGGCTGCAGCCAGACCACGTGGGCAGGAGGCCGAAGGGGAGAGGCTGATGTGCAGCATGATGCTGAAGAGACTTGGCCAACTCCTGCCTCCCCAGACAGGAATCCATCGCAGGCACAGCAGCCATGGGACTCGTGCCCAGCCACCACCAGCCTCCTGCCTGGGCTTCCCTTCAGCAGTCATGGGAATAATTTTATTATGGCAAGGGAATTTTTAAAAAAACCTGATATATAGAATACATATATATATATTTACACATTTTTATTGAAAATGGAAGTTTTATTACAGAAACTTGGTCTAGGGTCAGGGAAGTAGATTTAGAGTCTCCGTAGAGGTAAGATTGACGTGAATGTTATTTCTTTTTACTGCTTAATGAAGTATGTGAACTAAATCTGACGATTGTTTTCCACTCTAAGATACTCTGGGACACGGGTCTTATAACAGTAGCAGCAATGTCATGTATGTTTTATGAAACTGATTTTTTTTTTTGTTTTGCCTGCTGTTTTTTAATTGAAAATGTATTTTAAACCAAGCTATTAAATTTTATATGTTCATTTCTAATGATGAGTCTTTTATATAACAAATGCATCTGCTCTTATCCTTTCAATTTTCCTTTGACAGGATATCTATAAAACCCTGGTGATTGTTTCCTAGTTTCCCCTTGCAAAAGAAAATAATCCTAGTGCCACCCTTGCTGTTGTTATTTCCACATAAGAAATGGCCAGCCCCATTCTCATTCCCTGCTTTATTCCAGCTGACCCCGTTCAGTTCAGTGCAAGGGGAAGCTGTGCAGCATTTGCTTCCATAGGAGCCTTTGGCAAGAGGGCTGAACATCCATGGGTAAGATCAGGTGTGTAGCGGGACCACCGCTACTGTGAAGCTGCAGGCATTGACTTTCTTAAGCTGAAAACAAAATTCATGCTAATATCTGCATGATAATCCTAATGCCATGGTGTCTGGAGTGGTGTTCACCTCCTCTTTTTCACTGTCAGAAAATGTCTCAACAAGCTTTTGCTGTTGCTGGCTCCCAGCCCCTGCAGCAGTTGCTGTCCTGGAGCAGCACCTGTGCTGGCATTTTCCCAACCTCCAGGCTTGCATCAACATGCTGGGGCTGGGTGGGGAGCAGCGTGGGTGGCAGAAGAATTGTGGGCTAGGAAAAGGCCAGGAAAACTTCAATTTATTTCCTTATTTATTTATAGTTCTTGTGCAGGCTCGCAGAGTTTGTCCCAGATGCAGGAAGATGCTGCAGTGTGTTGTGACTGGGGGATGCCCTGTGCCATCTCCACCTGAGTTTGTGTTTGCTGGGCAGGGTTCTGCTCCCAATACAGTTGGTGTGTGGCCATCTCACAGCAAAGCTCAGCAGGAGACAGAATCTGCTGCAGGGCTGGCTGAGAAACAGCTGCTACCCCCTCTTCCCTGGCCGTGTGGTGCCACCATTGTCCTCAGCCTTCACGTGCTGTGTCTGTCCGTCTGCGCCAGCACTCCCTCCTCCTCCTGACATCCCTCAGCCCTTTCCTATTCAAGTGAGTTTAAAGGAAGTGAAGGTGAACCCCCAAAGGTGCAGCTCTGAGCTCCCAAGGCAGGCAGCCTTACATGGAGCTCCATGCTTCTTCCTGGGGCATGACTTGGGGCTCTGATATTAAAAACATTCAGTAAAGCTTTTAAGATCTGACCTCTTTTTGTATGGGAAAGCTGAATTCTGCATCAGTCTCCAGCTTCTTGATGGAAACTTTGTCTAACAAGCGTTTACAAGAGCACGGAGCTTACATGCTCCTCTATTTGGTTGGTTTGTGTTTTAGATCACTGGATCTATTATTACAGTTAAATATTAAATATTAGACAATATTTAGATGATGCCTCAACTAGATGAACTGATCTAATATGAGTTCTCAGAACTTGTTTAGCTGCTTGTCCTCGGACTCTCCTGCCACACTACCTTTGCATAGTTCACAGTACTGCAGAAGGGATGTTTGGCTTTTTTCCCCCCTTGGCTACTGTCAGTAGCTGCTGTGGCTGGGCTGGTAGCGGGGTTTTTGGTACATCCTGCAGGGCAGTGCTCCCCTGCCCCATCATCGGTGTGCCTGTGCATGCAGCTCAGGGAGGGCTGGTGTGCCCTCTGGCTCAAGCAGGGTTTGTTTTGTCACATTTCCAGCATGGCCACCCTGCAGGCTGCACATGCATGTGCCAATACCAGCTGGCAGCCAGTGTCAGCAGCACTGTGTGTCCCTGCTGCAGCGCTGGTCACCTCGGGCAGCATCCCCAGCCTAGAGCTGGCCTGCAGGTCAGTCACCACCACTGCAGTTTGGGAACCACGCAGCAGGCAGAGGAAGGGTGTGTGGCTAAGCCTGGCAGCAGCTCTGACAAGTGGGAACATGGTGGGAAAGTGTTTGGATCTCTTGGGGATTTGTTACCCGGAGGAGACAGCCCTGGGCTCAGAGATTGACAGCAGTGAGGGGTGATGGAGCATGCTGTGCGTGGGGCTGAAAACAGCAGTGTAAACTGGAGGGAAATTCGGAGAGGGTGAAGGGCCGTGGGGAAAGCTGATGGAGTCCTGTGGTTCCCCAGCACCAGGGAAATCAAGTCCCTTGATTCCTCAGTGCCCAGCAGGCAAGGTGAGCTGGGTGAAGCCCCAGCTGGCAGCGCTGGCCCTGCCAACCTGTTGAATTTGCTCTTCCAACTTCTGAGCTTGGTGGTTTGGGATGAGCAGGGCACTGTCCTGTGGCCACTGCCCAGGAGTTCAGATGGAACCAACCTGCCTGCTCCAGCCACTGGAATGTGCCCAGACAGCCCAGTCCCTGGCCTGGAGGACACGGCTGGAGCAGCTGCTGTCTGCAGGGACCACTCTGGGAGCAGTGCTCAGCCCTGCCCAGAGGGTGTGTGGCATAAGGGCACAGGGGTGGCAGGGATGGCGATTGCTGAGCAGCTGTGCCGGTGGCATAGGGGTTGTTGCCAGTGCAAGGTTTTGATGATGCTTCTCATCTTGGCATGGTAAGGGTTGCTTGTTTGATTTTTTTTCCTTAAATAATTATGTGAGGTATTAATAAGTAAATAAAGGGAAAGGGATCACACAGTGGTCAGCTTTGCAGGTCATGTGCCCACACTCTTTGCTTTTTCTCGCTTGAAATGCTTTGAGCCTTTCAGACAGTGCTGACCAAGGACTTTTGAGGAGCAGCAGTGCTGAGTCCCCCACCTTGTGGTTATCCTAAAGGGCCCTAAACCACCCCTTGCTCTTCCAGTTGCCTCTGCTCTGCATGCTTAAAAAAGAGCCCAGGCTGCAGGCAGGAGGCTGGTTGAAACTTGCTGCCTTCAGAGCCCCAGGTTGGGGTAGTGCCTGAGAGAAAAGGAGACAGTTATAAAATCAGCGATGGCAATCTAAAAGAACATTCACTGCTGCCTGAATCACCCCCTGTCGCCATTCCCAAGTGAGCTGGCACCTCATGGCGGTCCTGTCCAGAGCTTTGCTTGCAGGTGACCCCCAGCCCAGCCTTGGGGGCCAGCTGAGCTCTGCCCATGGGGATGCTGCAATGCCTTGGGCTGCTTGGCCCCAACAGGGGTGAGGGTTTTGATGAGAGAAAGGCCACCTCATCTCTGTAGAGGCACAGCTTGTCCCTGCTCCTGTGTACATGCTGCAGGGCAAGGGTCCACAGTGCTGCCCCATTCATGGCCAGCAGCACCTCCAAGACCCCATTCTGATTTCCACTGTTTTTTTCAAAAGAAAATATTGAGCCCTCCTCCAGGACTGAAAAGAAAATTTGAAAGATACCTCAAGAGGAAGAAAAATTATGATTTTGACCCTAAATCATTCTCCTTTGCTTTTTTTTTTTTCTTCAGGTCCATCTTTCAATTCCTCAGTGCTGGGGGTTAATGATGCTCTTCAACACCATCAAATTGTGCAATATTTAATTTCTTGGTGGAATTTCCCTCCATCACCCTGCTTTGAAAACCCTTTCTCTCTGATCCTCAAGGTATTCTTCACGCTGCATTACATCTACCCATTACCCTGCTGTTATTTTGCTCTAAAGGTACATCTTGAGGCTTTTATGAACCATATTTGAGCTCCCTGACGACAGCGCTGGGGCAGATGTAATCCAGCGTGACAGGGCGTGTGAATGCCATAAGGTGCTGGGGTAGCAGGTGGCAGCCTGGCCAGCAGGGACCTGGCTGGCTGCAGCAGCACTGCCATTTCATGCCCTGGTGAAGGGAGAAGGACTTGACCTGAGCTGGGGGACAAAATAAGCTGCCAGCCAGGCAAGTCTGTGTGTGGCACTGAACACAAGGCCAAACCATCAGGTTGAGATACTCAGGCAGGGGATTCACAGCTCAGCTTACTTCAGTCAATCGCTCGGGAGCAAATCACTGGGTGGTGCTTGTGGAGCAGAAGGAGCTGTGGCCAGGGCTCAGTTTGACCATAAGGCTGGAAATTATTGGGTGTGTGGGGAAGGTTTTGGGGTAAAAGGAATGTTTCTACCCAGTCTAGAGCCTTTCCCATCCAGCAGAGCTGCGAACGTTCAGCCTCAGACTGCTCTTCACAGCTCACTGCATGGTTGGGGTTGGAAGGGCTGTCTGGCACATGGTCCTCCTCCTTGGCTCAAGCAGCCACCCCCAGCCAGCTGCCCAGAACCCTGTCCAGAGGGTTTTTGAATATCCCTAGAAACAGACTCCACAGCCTTTCTGGGCATCCCAGTTCTGGATCACCCTCACAGTGAAGTATTTCCTGATGTTCTGAAACTTCTCCTTGTTTGTGCCTTTTGTCCTGTGAAGGTCTGTGCTGGGTCTCCTGGAGAAAATAATACCAAGAGATTGGAGATGAAGTGGTGATTGGGGCTGCTTCACATGAGCTGCAGCCATGGGGAAGAGAGGTGCAGCTGCCCAGAGAGGGGTGTGCAGCTGGGCGCATCCCTGGACAACATCCACCCCTTGGAAAAGCACTGCAAGGGCATGCTGCCAGCTCAGTTCTCTGCTCTGCTGGCACCGTGGAAGGATGCCCAAGGGGAAAGAAATTGAGTGTAAACAGTGTTACTTGTACTCAGGAAGGGAAAAGAGCGCAGCTACGCACCCAGAAGAGCTGCAGCCCAGAACTGGAACCTGACTTTATTTCACATTAGTCACCTTCTTGCATCTCTTAACATCCTGAAGCTAGGATGAACTACTGCAGTAGTGAAGGGGAAGTGCACACCCAAGGCTGATGTAAGGATTTACCCGTGCTGGGAAAAAAAATAGGGACTCCTTGTCCTTTTGATGTAAACAGTGTAAAACTAACTCGGAAAGTGCTTTTGCAAGGAGGTATCAGGATCTCCACTGCGCAAGGGGAGCTGCAGCAAGTAAGTTCAGGCAAGCACTAGTTATGAAAAAAGCATTGAGCTGGCTGGATCCTTGAGCCAGGCAATGGGCAGGGTCTGTTCTGCAGCCAAGTGAGTGAATGGAGCTGACTGAGTCATGTATGACCAGCAATGCTGCTAAGAAAGTATCACAACAGCAGGAATTGCAGTTTTCCAGCTCCTCATCTGGGACAGGGATGGGATGTGGCCACTGCTGGGGTGAAACACCTCCCTTTAGACACTAGAACATGGATTTAAACTGTTAAACAAGTCGATTGCTACTGACTTTCCCCCAAAAAAGCTCAGCAGGTGGTTTTTTTATTTATTTAACTATTAATAGAAAATGTATTTTTCAGCAGTAAAATCCTGTACTTGACTGTGTCCTTCAATATATAGTTAATTCAGCATTTTATGTAGGAGGCTGCTCAGGGTAAATCATCATTGGTGGCATACTTTGAGTGCAAGCACTGGGGTGGGGGAAATTACCCTTACAAGCAATCTCCTCAGCCCATACCCTCCTTTGCTTTGGCTGCCCTTTACCAGGGACGTGTCCTTGTCCCTGGATTTGGTGTCTGTGCTGCCAGCTGCAGGTCTTCTCTGGCCCCCCAGCATTTGGCACTGTGATGCCCAGTGAGACAAATGTGGCACTGGAGAGGGACACAGAGGCCCTGTCACCCGTGAGGGAGCACGGGCTGCCTCAGCTGGAGACTGTGTCTGTGAGAGCACAGCTGTTCTGCCCTCTGGGAGCGCTTGGGGAGGCAAAGGAAGGTGTCAGGTGAGCAGGATGCAGATCCTGCAACCAGGAGCAGAGATGGGAATGGGCACAGCACAGCCCAAGGAAACTGGAAGAAGGTGATGGTGTTGCCAGAGTGGGTGGTGAGGAGTTTATTTATAAACATGATGGGTTAGCAATCATACTGCTGTTTGGATGTGAGTGGTGTGACAGCTGGCTGCCGTGGGGAGGACCTCGTACAGCAAAATTCACAGTGCACTTGCTCTGACACAATTTCATATGCCTTTGTTGTTGTAGGAAGCAGCAAGCAAAGCTGAGCACGCAGAGCAGGGCTACCTCAGCTTTTGTCTCTTGCTCATCTGCTGCAGACCCTGTGCATCTGTGAGCAGCAAGGGGGGCAGACCACACTCCCACTGTGCTGGTGGCCCCACAGCCAGGTTCTTCACCCCTGGCCAGAACACACCCAAGGGCAAGCAGGGCTGAGCTCTGGTGTCCATGTGCAGGAGAGCAGCAGCAGAGGCATGTTTGGTGCCAAGGACAGTGGCTTGAAGGTGGCCTTCTCATCTGTCCCATTCTCTTCCACACAAGCCTTGTGTCTACTTCTGCCCAGGGCTGTCCTGCCTGGTCTCCTGCTCCTGCTCAGTCCCCTCATTTGTCTGACTTTCAGTGATGGTCGACAACTGCAACCCCTGATAGTGACATTTTTACAGGGATGTTCCTCGTTCTTAATATTTTGCCAGGAGAGGGCCAAGAAGGGAGAGGGAGAGGGGAGAGGCTCATTCTGCAGGGCTGGGGGAGGAGAGCGTAGGAGATGCAGTTCCAGGGAGGAGGAGGAGACGGAAAAGCTGCAGAATGGATGATGTGGAGCAGGGATATGTGAGTGATTAATTCCCCAGGAAGTGCAGGGTCAGGAGTCACCCTGAAGTGTGTGGGGGAGGGTGGCAGGGCTACAGATAAGGCACTAGGCCAGAAGTGACATGGATTCTTACTTTAGGGTCTGCTTAGAGACGTGACCTCAAGCAGCAGCAACCTTTCAGCAGACAACCAGGTCTGGGATGTCTTAGCCATTCCCAGGTACATAAGAAGAGGTCATTCCCAGAAAGGGGTGTTGGGGGAAGCTTTTGAAGGTGCTCAGTAGTGTCTCACATTATCAAACAAGAGGGGGGACAGAGGCTGTACATCTGAGCCATGCAGAGAGCCCCTCTGATATCAGCTGGGTAAGCCAGAGCCAGTGTGAAGAATAGGAAAAAGCAGGATCTTAAACAAGCCCCATCTGGTGTCAAGAAAGATGACACATGACAGGACAGCAGGACACCTGTGATCAGCCACGGTCCCCACCACCACCCAGAGCCCTCCCTAGGGCTTGGCACCATTCTGTGCTCAGTGCTGCACAACACTCGGGTGCCCGTGGACAATGTCCCAGGGGAGATGCCAATGTTGGTACCAGGGCTGCCACTGCCAGTGCCAGGCCACTGCTGCCCCGTGGGGCTCCATGGAATCAATCAGCCCCGCTAGGAATGATGTTCAATGGTCCAGAAGTTGGTCTCTGGTCACACAGGATGTCTTCCAGCACCTGAATGAAAACATGAAAACACTGCAAGGTTGTTAACATGTGGAAGACAACTCAGGATAACACACACAGGCTTGATACCTGCCCCAGCAAGTCCTGAGATGACCAAAAGAGGGGAAAATCCATCAGCATTGCTAATGCTTTAATACGCTGTGTGTCAGAAAATATGTACAGGCTTAGCTAACAGTAATGCTGCGGTCAAGGGAACAGTGAAAAAAATGAAGACATCCTCTTAAGCAGAACAATAAATAAATAACATGGAATTTTAATTTTTGCTGGTATCTGAATCCATCTCCTGGTGCCAGTAAAATAGGATCAGGGCACGAATAGCAGCAGTAGAAAAACCAGATGGTGCACTTGAGCAAGCAGATGGTGCACTAGCATGTCATACTTATCACTGTCACTTACTTTTTGATTTCTATTGCAGTGGACCTGTGGACAGTCCACACCTGTAATCAGTATTTGTGGACTGGATTCTTTCAGTTCAGTAAACACTATATTTCACATTCTCGTAACAAATATGTTTGAGTGGTGATTTCTCCCATTTGTACTGCCAGGGTTCACGAAGTCTTTGATGCAGTTAATTTTTTCGTGTAGAAACATATTTTTGGGAGTGAAGAAAAAAAAAATGGCAGCGTGTGTTTATTCTATCAGCACACTGGGTCCAAAATAGAGCGGGAAACAGTTTTTGTGGCTCTTTTCTTAAAGCCTTCCCTTTTGTTGTAACCTGGCTACGTTTCCTTATGCTGTGCTGGCTGCTTCCCCACTCCTTGGATGCTTATCCACGCACCAAAAGCTCAATCTGCTTCTGAAAGCAAATACGAAAGATGCAGGCGAGGAAGAATTTTGCTTTTGACTGAAAGCAGCCGGGGACAGCACGTGAGGAGCGTGGTTTTGTTGTCCCTTTGGGGCAGGCCGCTGTGTCTCCGCTGTCCCTGCCGGCAGACACGTAGGCAGCGTGCACGGGGGGATTTGCTGCGCCACCCGATACCCGCCGCACAAATGAGATGTCCCTTGGGGCAGCTGGCCCGCACGCAGCGTGACACCGTGGGGGGACGGCACGTCTGCGCAGCCCTTCCCTCGGACACGCCGGCCAGCACTGCCCCGGAGCCGGTCCCTGTCCCCCCCGCTGCCGCCGGGCACGGGGACAGCGCCAGCAGCCGGAGGCCGAACGTCGGTCCGGCAAAGAGGCAGCCCCCCAAAAGGTCCCTCACACTCCATATCATCACTTCTGCATTCAGAAATTGTTACACCAAGAAATATTCCTTGTTGGTCTGCCTGGGGTTTTTTTAATGCTCTTTTTCTTCCCACTTGTATTCTCCATGGTTATCTCTTACATCCCTTTCCCCCTATTATTTCGGAGAGATAAATTCCTTCTGTATCTCTGCTATTCCCACTGAGGACAGTGCACTCACTCCGTGGGTGAATCCCTCTGGTCCTGCTCCTGCCCTTGGCCAGGGGCTGCTGCAGCCGTATCCATCAGCTGGTGACAGACACCAACCTGGCAGAGCCCCTGAGCTTCCTCCATGGTGGGGCTTTTCTCCTCTGCCTGCTGCTGTCGGCCCAGCAGGCGTGGTTTGGGACAATCGGGGGTTGTGGCAGCTCTGACTGCTGTCCTTCACAGCAGAGGAGGGAGAGGGGACGGAGGTGCATCCTCACACATGTCATCCTATCACATGTCATCACTTCTTCCTATGCATCTTCTCACGCCCCCTGCACGGGAGCTCTGATTGTAATTATCTGTATTTATTCCGTGCTGTCCCATTTGCGAGGCTCTGTGTGTTTGCTACAGTAGCCTGCTGCTTCAGCCAGACCAGATGCCGCTGCCAAAATGCACTAGCTGTATAGCTGCACCCCAGACAACTGCTCTGATCTATTTTTAACTGGTGGTAAATATTAGGAAAACCATCTGAGCCCGTAATATTCTCCCTTCAGTCTCTTTTGAATTGTTTATGGCATAATTAGCTGCAAAAAGGGAATGGGGGAGAGCTGCCTGCATGACCTTTTGTTGTTTTCAGTCTCCAGTATTAGTTATTTTCCCTCCTACTCACACAGGATGTTTGATTCTTTCTTGTCATCCCAGCCAAAAGGATAAGATAACCAGAGCAGAGCCTGCTCAAGCCTCCACTGCAGCCACTTAACATCTGCTCCTTCCCACCTCGGAACAAAGGCATTGTCTATTTCAACAAAGAGAGCTTTTCTCTGAAGTGTTTGCCAGCGGTGTGAGTTAAACAGCCCTTTATAAAACCACATGGTCCTCGCAGAGCCTGATCCAGAGCCTACCGGAGCAGCAGCGCTGGAGGGAGAGGCTGGTGCAGGATGGCTCTGCTGGGATGGACACCACATGGCCACAGCCAGGCAGGGCAGGAACACCGACATGGGTAGGCTGCTCCCAGCTCTCTGGAATGGAGTACTGAGGATAGCTGGGCTTTGTTCCAGGTTACTACTTCCAAGGAGGGAAGCTGCAGCCAGCGTGGATCATCCTGAGGAGCTTGCTCGTGCCGTGCTCAGGAAGCTGTGCTGCTGGGTGAAACCATGGGGAAGTCAGTGGGTGTAGGCACAAGTACAAAGAAGCAGGATAATGTTAACTGCTTTATTATTCACCTTGGAGCAGCCTTGGGAAGGGAAAGAGAAGTGGGGGAGAAGTAGGAGTCGGGAGACAGGGAGAAGCTCTAAGGCTGCCAGGGCTGGGGGCTCAGGCTCCATGGGGTTCAGACCCCTGACATTCGATGTGAGGATGAAGGTGCTCCTTCCTCTTCTAACATCGCCTCAGCTGGCAGCAGCACAAAAAGGGCAAACCAGGTGACTTTAAAATAAATCCGAGGATTTATTTTAAAAACTTTAGTTGCCATTTTTAGCTCAGCAATGGGAACATAATCAAACACATTTTCCCTATAGCACAAGTCAGAGTACAGACCTGTGACATCACTTCTTTTAACTGGTCTCGCATCCATGAGCTGTAGTGAGGACCTCTGGGGGACTTGGAACATGTAGGCAGAGTCTGTGGTGTGTGACATGGGAAAACATCCCGCTGGGAGTTGGGAGAAATTATTCCATTCTACTTCCCCGTGACTGCTTCTTCCCTGGCAAGGCTGCTGTGCTGCCCTCAGATGCTGTTACTCAATTAAGTCTGTGCTGTCAATGACTAAGGCAGTGCGAGGAAGTGCGTTGAGCAGGAGCTGCATGTGTTACAACAAGCAGCAAGGAGACAAACACAAGTCGCTTCCCAACTACAGCAGGATTGGAACACATGCAAAATAGAACAGTATTCTCCTAGTTTTACAGTTCCCTAAAGGTTTTTCTTGAAACGGATCCATGCAACTGGCTCTTTACAAAGAACAGTTAGTGATTTACAGGAGGCACAAGCCCTGTGTCCCCACTCTGCCACCTCGACTGGGCTTTTTAGTCACCGACGGCATTTTCACAAATTGTTTTTCATTCTCTGTCACACAACTGATTCCATTTTGTGAATAGAACTCTTTGACATTACAACTCAATTTGCAGTTTGAGTTATCAGCATTTTCCTTACCATCGTACAGCCGAGGCCAGGGCTCCAGCACGGCAGGTCCCACACAAACACAGAGAGAAAGCTGCTGGTAACCTACACACAGCACAAAGCACTGGCCAGGGAGATCCTTTTCATTTGTTGTTTGGTGGGCTGGGAAGTGGTAGTGCTGGGAAAGCTGAAGGACATGAAATATGCAGTAATGGAGACCAGGGATGAGCACAGTGTGGTGAAGCTTTAGAAACTACATGGGCAGCAGGAAAGGACAGGGATTCGGAAGAACTGTAATGGAAAAAATAAACCCCAGTGGCCAAATGAAGCTGACAGCAGAAGGAGCTGAGAGATTTTAGATGATTCTCTGCATGGACACTTGAGGATATCACATCTTGAAAAGCTGGAGAAGGAACAAATAAAGATAATTGAGCAGGATAAAATGCCTTTTGCTGTCCACATTCTGTGTCAGGGAGGAACAAGGGAGGGGGCAGGGTGGGTTGGGATACTGCTGGCAAGGCCAGCAGCTATCAGAGGCCTGCAGGACCCACATCTGTCCTGTCCCAGAGGACACAGGTCTGACCCTCCCCGGGGACCCAGGTCTTTCCTGTCCTGTCCCAGGCTTTGGGATGCAGAGCTGCCCCAGCTGGGTCGGTGCTGCCACTGCCAGCACTTGGTGCTGCCCAGTACAACCACAAATCTTGCTGGGAACCACAGGGCCAATACACTTCAGCTGCCATTGGAAAATGAAAACAAGGGCTCGGGACAGGAAAAACCGAACAGACATTTTTTAACAAAATATATGTTGTGTCTTGAAGGCTTTAAAGAGGCACATGCTGGGCTGGCCCACGGGAGGCCTTCCAATGCCAATGGATCCAATGATCCATAACACTGACTTTCCATGGGTTTCGGAAGGGGGTTTCGACGTACTTAATCCCAAATCCTCCATCTGGCAAAGCAATGCCCATGGACGGGCAGGCACCTGACCCCTTCCCTACCGCATGTGGCAGGCAGGACCTCTACGGTTCCCAGAACGGGAACACCGGGGCGGGTTCGGGAGCCGGCTGCGGGCTGCGGGCTGGTTCCCAGCACGGGAACACCGGGGCGGGTTCGGGAGCCGGCTGCGGGCTGCGGGCTGGTTCCCAGAACGGGAACACCGGGGCGGGTTCGGGAGCCGGCTGCGGGCTG
>VXAC01000979.1:1023464-1077042 GCA_013399225.1 Rhipidura dahli
CCGTCCCCATCCTGCCTGCAGCCCGCACCTCCCTGCCCGTCCCCATGCTGCCCGCAGTCCGTGCTACCCGCACCTCCCTGCCCGTCCCCATCCTGCCTGCAGCCTGTGCTACCTGCACCTCCCTGCCCGTCCCCATCCTGCCTGCAGCCCGCACCTCCCTGCCCGTCCCCATCCTGCCTGCAGCCCGCACCTCCCTGCCCGTCCCCATGCTGCCTGCAGCCCGCGCACGTAGTTCCCGGCGGGGTGATGTGAGGACAGGCGCCCGGCGCGGTTGGCCATTTCCCTGGCAGCAACCGGGGAGCCCGGGCTGCAGCGCTCGTCTGCAGAACGAGCTTTTTAAGTGAGGTTTTTTTTTTGGATTTCGGGTTTTTTTTGAGGAAGCGAGGCGCATTTTTTTTTTTCACGTTTCTCTAGGGAAAACTGCTCGTCTGAAACATAAGGTTGGAAAAAATAAACCCGCTGCTTGCAGGCGTACTTAGAGAGGAACACTGGCAGACTCTGTTTGCTCAGTGCAGAGCCTTGCCTGGTGTGGCCTCGGTGTGACAGGAGGTTGCGGTCCAGGCTTGCAGGCACACATCGTGTTTTCCTCTAATTTTTCAATGGAAAACTTTACGTTTTTCAATGGGAATTCTTAGAAGTCTCTCTCCAAGCTGTTAATCACTTTTACCCCTTCCAGTCCCCTGAATCTTGGTATCTCCGTGTCTGGTACCTCATGTTTTAGGTAAAAGTCCTCTATGAGTACGGTACCAGCATTTTTGATCCATTATATTTAGCATGTTTGCCTACACATCCTTAGAGTCTAGACAGTGTCACACAGCTTTACATCTTTGTGACACTGAATAAGGATTGAATAAGGATCATCCTACATTACTTAACTCAGTAACAAAACTCATTGACTTAGCTTAAGCGCTGTCACCCATTGAGAAGAATTCCTTCTAGGGCTTGAGGCCATGCTAATGGCGTGGTGTTGCCTTTTAAGTTAAAACCTTTTTCCTGCAGTATATAAACAGCAATAGGCTCAAGAGGCTTGGTCCATGCTTCTGAATCCCAGCCTTCAAGTTAGTTGGTGTGTCTAAAGACTGGAAGAGTTTGGATGCCTAGATGAGACTGAGCTGGCGTGTGAGCAATAAACCACCAGTGCAGCATAGCTTTGGGAGCCACTGCCAAGCACCGTGAGAGCTTTATGGAGTTTGGATATCCTTTTGCAGAGAAGTCAAGTGTTTTGCATGAACACACAAATACTCTGTGATGCTTGCAATTGGAAACAAATCAGTGTGATTTGTTTTCATGTTACTCAGAGTACATTTTAGATACCTAGCACCTATATAGTATCAGACCTTTCTAAAGTACAATACAAACAGTTGCCACTGCACTTTGAAGACTGTTTTCCTTCCATCCTTTCCCCATCTTGTCTTCCCTATTAAAAATAAGATTAAAGTTATTTTGTGATGTGCAGTACTCCAAGTCAATGATCATATCTTAAAGCATCTTACTGACAGCTGAAATTTATTTTATAAATGTTTCCAGAATGAGATTAGTGCCGAATAGCAGTTGTCTTTTGGATTCAGGAAAGAGCCTTGTTTAAACAAGGTTGGAAGTCAGGATTTTCCTCTTTTTTGCTTATGTGCAAGATGGGATGTGTTTATTCAGCGCAGTGTAATCCAGGAAAATAAGCTTGAAAATGTGAGCCACGCACACATATCGTTTCTTTTCCTGGAAAATCACACATCTTCCTTCTTAAAATTTTTTAAAAATTTGTTTTATAAGAGAAGGGATTGTGGAGACGAGCTGCAGGGGGGAGAGTGAGAGTTGAGCCAGTTGGTAAAAGTCTTGCCACGGGCATGGGATCTGTTTCAGATGACCTTCATTGTGAGCAGACGGCGTGTGGGTGGTGTGAGCTTTGTATTCTGAGTTGTCCTAATAGCCAGTAATGCGATTATTGCACTCAGGTTGACATTGTGGACATCTATGAGTCCATCCGTGAACGGCAGCGTCATGACAGTGAGAGGTCTACCTGCAGCACCCTGGAGCAGAACGACATCGAAGCCGTTGAAGCCCTTGTTTGTATGAGCTCCTGGGGCCAAAGATCACAGAAAGGTGACCTATTAAAGATAAGGCCCCTCACGCCCTTCTCGGATTCTGGGGATTTCACAATGCACGCCGAGGCTACGGCTGAATTACCAAAGGACTATCTATCGACACTGGTAAGGAAAACATCAATACAAAATAAATATGCCCAACACCCGAATGTCACATCTGTGTAATGCTTTGACTTGGCTGGAAAAGATAGGCTTGCTCAGGTGTCCCTTTGTCACAGCCTGTGCTGTGTGTGTGCACAGAATAGTTGAGGTGAACATGTTGAGTTTAGGGGTTTTTTCTGTCTCTGGTTTAACAAATGTAGGGGCTTTTGTTAAATTTAGGTGTGAAGGCCTTTGCTCACAGGTTATTCGATTTGACAGGGATGTCGAGATGGTTGTTGTAGGTTTCTTGGAGCACTTTGAGTAAGAATGGCAGAGTGAGCCTTGGTGATTTGGCATCAACATATCTGCAAGCACTGTATAAAAAAAGGCCCTTGACAACATTTTGCTTCACTGGTCATTATAAGGGAAAGTACACGTTACCATTATGAAATAGGCAATTTAATTAGTTTCTGTACTATGTGTTTGTACATGTAGTCTGTTATTTCTCCAGACATTGGTCTATTCCAGCTGACTAATGTTGGTTGAATGCAATTTTTTTTCTTTTCTTACAATTTATGTTGCAACAAAAGTAGGTATTAAAAACCAGCTTGGTGCCATTGAGGTTTTAGATAGTTAAGGCCCATTTCAACCAGTAGGCTTCTAATAGGCAATTGCCAGGAAAAAGGGGAATAATAGAGGAAAGAGGCTGAGATAAGAGCAGCCTGACAAGCAGCTGCTGTAGTATCTCCTGCTGCTCAGTGTTGACACTGTCTCTTGAGCAGCACAGGAGACATCTTTCAGTGGTACAGGAGGAAGGAGAGGTGATGCAGGAAGACAGCATGGAGAGAAATGGATGAGTAAGGAGGGAGAGAGCAGTTTCATTTGTCTTTATCTTAGAAGTAGCCATGAGATGACAAGGGAAAAGATCTAGGGCTTGATGGCAGCTTGAAATGGAAAGGTACATCACTGCTGTCTATTGTTGGTTTGTTTATTCTGCTCATAGCCTCTTACAGCTGTGCCCACTGCTGAGGAGAAAAGAATGAAGGACTTTTTTGCAGTGCAGTGAGTATACTTGCAGTGTTTTATGCAGGTTTACAACTGCCTCATTGCCTTCCTTTTATTAATATGCTTTTGAGCATAATCAGAATGGCCATGAGATGAGGCAATGTAGTGTCCTGGTTTTGGCTGGGATAGAGTTAATTCTCTTCCTAGTAGCTGGCACAATGCTGTGTTTGTGATTTAGGATGAGAATAATGCTGGTAACACAGTGATGTTGTAGTTGTTGCTGAGCAGTGCTTACCCCAGGTCAAGGACTCTTCAGACTCCCATGCTCTGCCTGTGAGGAGGTGCACAAGAAGCTGGGAGGTAGCATGGCCAGGGCAGGTGATCCAAACTGCCCAGAGGGATATTCCAAACCACAGAGTGTCATGCCCAGCATAAAAACTGGGATGACCAGTGCTGTTGGAAAGGACCTGGGCATTGGTTAGTGAGTGGTGAGCAACTGTGCTGTGTACCATTGTTTTCTCTTGGGTTTTATTCCTCCTTTTGTTATCTCCCTGTAATAATAATTGCAATTGTTATTATATTTTACTTTATTTCAGTTATTAACTTGTTCTTATGTCAGCACGTGAGTTTTATCTTTCTGATTCTCCTCCATGACAGATCTGACCAGAAGGTGTTGAAACAAATTTGTTATCAGGATTCATTTTATTAGTTTAATAGTTGTTGATCACAGTGTTGAATTATTTCCTATCAGTTGTTATGTTATGTAACATTTTACTTGCTGTGTATGTTCCCTCCTGTGTTGTGGTGTCATCACTGTGGGCTGGGCTAAGATTATCATTTTATTGTACTTCATAGCACAGGATTATGATAGCACAGGACTGCTGGCCTTGAAACTTATGTGGTTTTCATACTCTCAGCACCTCTCTCATCACCTCTGTACTTGGGGAACCATCTATTAGAAACTGCTAATAATGACATCTTTTACCTTTTTGCCTCGGAGAGCCAACCAGAGACACACAGAGTCTTCCCCTTCTCCTCCAGGCATGGGAATTTCAAATATTTTGAATATCCTTGGGATGTTGAAATCAGAATGGTCTGTGAATGACAAGGAGCTGTGAATGTGGTTCAGGTCTTGCTTAGGGTTAAGCAATTGTTTGTGACTGCTCAGACCCTGGCATCATTCAGTGTGACTACTCAGACTCCAGCAAGGGATGATGCAGCTGAGTCAGAGGATGAGCTTGTGCCCTTATCAGTCGTCCTTGTACACAAGAAGAAATGGACATGAAAGCCAGCTCATTTAGTAAAGGGGGATGAAGCAGGGCCATCACAAAAACTGGAGCTGTGGGATATGTGAAAAGGGTTTCAGCTGCCATCCAGGTGTCCTGCTCCAATGGGGTTAGTAGCCTGAAATTAGGAGATAGGGAGGCCTAGCAGTTGGGATGATTTCCTAGGGAAGACAGCATTGGTGATTGGAAAGGTGATTGGAAAAATGACACAAGTCTTCAGCCTCTGGAGGCAAATCTTTCCCTTCAGGAAAGAGATGATGTCACCCGGGCAGGTGGGCCACTGTGGGGAGAGATAAATGTACTGAGGGAATTAGCTGTACCAGAGGGTAAGTTTATTATGACATGAGCAAGGCACACTCACCCACAGATCCAGATGAAGTCAGTGTGCACAACCCACGTGGCAGAAATTTGAGCCATTTGCCATGGACTGGTCCAGTTCTGAAACCACCTGCATTATATTGGTGATACCATTGTGGGCAATACAGCACCAGAAGTTTTTGAGAAAGGGAAGACAGTAGTCCAAATCCCTCTGAAAGCTGCCATAAAGCAAAGTAAGGTCCAGGAACCTGCACAGGAGATCCGGTTTTTAAGAATAAAATAGCAAGGTGGATGTCAGCAGATTCCAATGGATTTGATTGGCAAAATAACAGCTACATTTCTACCAACTTGTAGGAAAAACACAAGCTTTTTTAGGCATTGTGGGTTTTTGGAGAATGCACATTCCAAATTACAGTCTGATTGTCAGCCTTCCTTGTCAAGTGACCCAGAAGAAGAATGATTTCAAATGGGGCCCTGAACAACAACAAGCCTTTGAACAAATTAAACAGGAAATAATTCATGCAGAAAATTAACTCTGTCCCAGCCCTTTGGCCAGTCCAGCAGGACAAGATACAAAAAATGTGCCCTGCACTGCAGCCAAGGAGAATGGTCCTACCTGGAACCTCTGGCAGAAAGCACCATGGGAGAATTGGGTCAACCTCTAGGATTTTGGAGTCAGGGGTACAGAGGATCTGAAGCCTGCTGTACTCCAGCTGTACTGGCAGCTTATGGAGAGGTTCCAGGCACCTGGGAGTGTTTGGTACTGCAGCACAGCTCCCCTCGGCACCCTGGCTGCTGGAGCTGGGCTGGGTGTGGATAGGATGGGTCTCCTACACATCACGGAGCTGATGCTGTGTGGAGTCAGGGGGTCTTGCTGGTCACACTAGGAGCTCAAATAGGAAACCCCAGTCATTGTGATTACTTCCAAGGCTCCTGAGACTGGCCAGAGGGCAGAGATTCCAGGATACCACCTGAGGAGGAGGTGACATGTGCTGAAGAGACTCTATTGTATGATAAGATATCAAAAAATCTGAAACACTATGCCTTGTTTGATGATTCCTGCTGTATTGTAGGAAAGCACTGAAGATGCAAAGTGTCTGTAACAAAAAATTACAGAAACTGCTGAAGTAGAAGGTGAATCAAGTCAGTTTGCAGAGGTGAAAACTTGCTTTAGGCACTGCTGAACAAGAAAAACAGCCACTACTTTATCTCTGTACTGATTCATGGGTGGTGGCAAATGCCCTGTGATAGTGGTTGCAGTGATGGAAGCAGAGCAGAGGTAAACCCATCTGGGGTGCTGCATTGTGGCAAGACACTGCTGCCTGGGTGGAGACCCATGTGAAGGTATGTCATGTAGATGCTCATGTACCCAAGAGCTGGGCCACTGAGGAACATCAGAATGACCAAAAGGTGCATCAGGCTGCTAAGATTGAAATGGCTCAGGTGGATCTGGATTGGCAACACAAGAGTGAATTATTTATTCCTGGCCTGGTGAGCCCATGACATCTGAGGCCATCAAGGAAGAAATGGAACCTTGTAGATGGGGTGATGGTCAAGGGTTGTACTTGACCATGGACATTATTGTAGGGCTGTCCATAATTGTGAAACATACACTTCAGTTATTCAAGCTGAGCAGTTAAAGCCTCTTTGGTGTGGAGGACCATGGCTGAAATCATATATGGGGAGACCTGGCAGGTGGACTCTATCACACTCCCACAAACCCACCAAGGCTAGCACCATGTGCTTATGATGGTAGAAACAACCACTGGACAACTGGAAACCTATCCCATGCCCCAGGACACCACCTGGAACACTGTCCTGGGCCTTGGAGAGCAAGTCTTGTGGCAGCATGGCACCCCAGAAAGAATTGAGCCAGACAAGGGGACTCATTTCCAAAACAACCTCATAGACACCTGGATTGAAGAGCATGGCCTTGAGTGGGTTTATCACATCCCTATCCGTGAAAATCAAAAATGCAGTAGACTGTTAAAGCCGACACTGAGAGCACTGGGTAGTGGGACTCTCAAACAATGGGATACATGTTTAGCAAGGGCCACCTGGGCAGTCAGCACTAGAGGATCTGCCAGCTGTGCCCAAGCAGAACTTTTACATAGCGTAGAAGAGGATAAAGTCCCTGTAGTGCACAGAAGAAAGATTCTGGGAGAACAGTCTGGGTTATTCCTGTGTCAGGCAATGACAAACCCATCCATGGATTGCTTTTGCTCAAGGATCTGGGTGCACTTGGTGGGTAATGTGGGAGGATAGGGAAGTCCAGAGTTTGCTTGCAGGGGATGGGGTTCTGTGTGAGAATAGCCAGTGATGTGGACTGTAGGGTGTTAGTTGCCCCATAACACTCATGTCACCACTGCTGAGGTGGCTACGTGCAACATCAAGGGTATTATGGTAGGAATCACCCAGACTGATGAAGAACAAACTTTGATGAAACTGGGCAAACAGAGCAGTAATGGAATGAGAGCAGACTTCAGCTGGCAGCAATCCAGCATAACACACCATCTTTCCTGCCCTGAAGCACTGCTATGAGATGGAGGCCAAAGTGATGAGTAAATGAACTCAGCAGATGTTTTAGAGGGATGGCCCACAAACTAAGGGAATGATACCTGTGTCAAAAGCAGAAAAAGTGATGCTGGTTAATTGGGATGTATTGAAAAGCGTGGGTGTGCTGTAAATGGCATAGACTATGGAGTGGGTATTGTCCCATTTTAAGCTAGGATAGAGTTAATTTTCATCCCAGTAGCTGGTGCAGCGCTGTGTTTGGGATTTAAGATGAGAATAATGCCACGTGTTGACAACACACTGATGTTTTAGGATAAGCACTGCTCAGCAACAATTAAGTCAAGGACTTCTCAGTATCTCCTGCTCTGCCAGTGAGGAGGAGAAGCTGTGAGAGAGCATGGCTAGGACACTGCTGACCAAACTGGCCAAAGCGATATCGCATACCATAGAGCATCATGTTTAGTGTATAAACTGGAGGGAATTGGCCAGAAGGGGCCAATCACCACTTGGGGCCAGGCGGGTGGTGAGCAGTTGTACTGCACATAATTTGTTTCTCTTGGGCTTTATTTATCTCTCTTATCTCCCTTTTAAGTGCAATTAGTATTTTTATTATTGTATTTTCCTGTATTTGAATTATTAACTTGTTCTTATCTCAGCCCGTAGGTTTTACCTTTTTCTGATTCTCCTTCCCATCCATCTAGGGGTGGAGGATGAGTGAGTGAGCAGCTTCATGGGACTTGGTTGCCATCTGGGATTAAACCACTGCAGTACACTTTAATCAGTTTGTCCTAAGAGGCATATTCTGAGATGCTGGGGGAGGGGTTGTAATTTTATTTTTCAGAGTAAAGATAGGGGAAAACTGTGCTATGGAATTACACTGATCCACACTGGTGTGGTTTTTTTTTGCAGTGCATGACCCCTCCGCACAGCCCTGACTTCGTTGAGATGTCGGCAGCTACGCTCCTCTCCTCACAAGTCACTTACTCCAAACCAAGGACTGTCACGGCAAACACAGCTGCCTGCTCAGTCACATCAGCGACGGGTGCCTCTCCCATAACCAAGCCGTCTGTTCTCAGCATGGGCCGACAGTGCACTCAGAAGCCAGTGATCTCTGAATCCTCCTCACCTCAGCTTTGCAGGGCCATGGCAACGAGTGTCATACGTCACACAGGTGATAGTTCTGCTTACCATCACATTCCTGCTGCGCGAGAGAAAACAAAGGTAACTTCAGGCTACAGCACTTCCAGAGACTGGTGTGGGGTGGATGACCGAAAACATTCCAGACTGCCACAGGACACGTGTGCTGCGGATGATTTAATCAACAAAACCTCTCCAGTACATCAGCCTTACGCACATGACTCCAGTGATATTGTGACCAGTAAAGGGCAACTACCGGTCCGACCTGTTTCACCACAAACCCACTTACCAAAGAATTGCGAGAATGACTTGAAAAAAAGAGCTACCCCAGTGACACCTGCCCCTGTCTCAAGCCCCCAGGTTCTCTGTCAAATGATCCCTTTAAATGGACAAAGCAGCATGATCAATGCCTATGTGAAGCCTTCAGCTCCAGCACTCTCAACTCCCATGAAACCTATTTTACCGCAGACAGCCCCGCTCTCCCAGCCTGTGCTCATGGGACCTTCTGTGCCTCAGGGGACTGTCATGTTGGTTCTTCCGCAGCCCGCTGTCACGCAGACCCCGCAGTGCCCGCAGGCTGTGGTGACTGTTGGCAGCACCAAGTTACTGCCCCTCGCCCCTGCTCCCGTGTTCATCGCTTCTGGCCAGCCCTGCCCCCCCCAGATGGACTTCTCCAGGCGGAGGAATTACGTTTGTGACTTCCCGGGATGCAAGAAAACCTATTTCAAAAGCTCCCACCTCAAAGCGCACCTTCGCACCCACACCGGTGGGTACGGGAGGGCTCTGCCGCTGCTTCTGTCGGGGTGCTGACATGCTCGGGTTTTGTGGGGTGGGAAAGGGAAGAAGCAGGTGGCAGGGAAGCTTCTGCTCATATCAGGGATGGAAGGAATGTTCATTCTCCACGGACAAGCAAAACAAGACATACTTTGTTCTCAGACCTCAGCTGACCCTGTAGTGTTAGCTGAATTTCACAGGCTTTAGTTGGAGTGAAGCTTTGCTGTCTGTGTGCGTGTGTTTAGATGTAGGTGGAATCCTGCCATCTGGACTAGATTGAAATGAATTGTGCAGGTCCCTTGTTTGGGGACATGGAGAGGTCTGGTGTAAGCAAAGCATAGTACAGGTAGTTGGTCTTAATTGTTACATGAGTAAAAGAAAAGGGAAGCTCAGAAGCTGCCCTTTTTGTGTTTGGTTTTTTTGTTGTTGTTGTTCTGGTTCATTGTTGGTTTTTTGGGGGGTTCTGGGTTTTTTTTTTTTTTGTTCCCCCAGAGTTTTGTTTAGGCTAAACACTGTGGAAATGCACTGAGATTTTGGGCTGCTATGTTAGGAAGTGTAGCTGCTAGAGGAATGTAGCAGTTTATTCAGTTAGAGAAGAGGTGAATGGAAATTAATTGTTATTAATAGGGACTGATTTGCTCCATAAAATTTGGTCAATGTGGAAACAGTATACATGTGTTTTACTTACACTTTTTCTGGTTCCATGATCTTGTTAAATTAAAACTGACTTCTCAGGGATTATTTTTGGTTTTGAAGGATAGGCATAGTGGGAGATTGGTACAGAATAGTTCTGTCTATTTTTGGTTTTCCTTGACTTTTTTCCCCTACCTGCTGTGATCAGTCATTGGTTTATTGGATGTCAGCTTGCGTGACAGGATTTGCGTTGGTTTGCCAGCTTGTCTTTATACTTCCTTTGGGGAAGGAGCTTAACCTCTACATGAAGCTGATAATTCTCTTAAACCATAGTTCAGAGGTAGAATAATGCTTCTGCTTCTGGCTTGAGAGGCTGCTGAATCAAACTTGGTGCTCCAGGGTAAACAGACTATCAGCAATGCCTTGCTTTGTGCACATGCGGGTGCTGATCCATAGGGAGCCTGTGTGTGTGTCCCTGTATTGTGATTAAGACATCAGTGAGAGGTGAAACACACTGACCTCTCACTAGCCTCTTCACATTACAGCATCAGGAGGAAGAGTAGTTCAGCTTTCTTTTCCCACCTTTCCCCTACATGCCAACTAGCTACATGAGGGCATATCCAGCAAACACAGACTTTTCTTTCAGCACCTGAAATAGGAGCATTCCTGTGGGGCTTCCGTTCTGCAGGCCCCTTCTTTTCTGCTCCACAGTATCCCCATAAATTCGGGCCACGTGGCAGACGTTTATCTGGAGCTCTGTGGGAGTTGCAGGCAGTAGTTGCAGTTGTGGCTGTTCAGGACAGGTGGGATGTTCAGCAGTGGCCCAGGATAAGCAGCAGCTGATGTGGGCAGCCTTGCTGACTGCTGCCATTCCTGGTCTGTGGTCCAGAGCTGGCAGGACAAGCTGTGCCTTGGGAGTGCTTGCTGGGGTGTGTTTGTGTGTGGGACTGGATCACTGGAGCAGCAGGACCCCAAGGCTCCATTCCAGGCTTCCTGTTTGCCCACAGTATTTGTGGATGACATGTGGCAGCCATAGAGATGTGGAGACACAGGGATGGGGCTTGCTTCTAGTTCAGTCAGTGGATGGATAAGGCAGTTTTATGAAGGATCTGTGTCTTTAAACTGGGATCTTGGACAACTGAAAAACCAGACTTAATTAAAGAACACTTAAAGAGATAGAAGGGAATAAGTAGAAACGATACCTATTATTTTTCTCTGGAACAGATCTTGAGCTTAAGCTTGTGTTGACTGCACACGTGGGCAGTTCCGTGGAACTCACTGATTTTTGCAAGGCAGGTTTTAGGTTAATTCTCTGATAAAACTGCAATGCAGCTTCTCAAAAGTAACACATGCCTCCTTTATGTCCTGCAGGAGAAAAACCTTTCAGCTGCAACTGGGACGGCTGTGACAAGAAGTTTGCCCGCTCGGATGAACTGTCGCGGCACCGCAGAACGCACACGGGCGAGAAGAAGTTCGCCTGTCCCGTGTGCGAGCGCCGCTTCATGCGCAGCGACCACCTGACGAAGCACACCCGCCGCCACATGGCCACCAAGAAGACCCCCAGCTGGCAGGCAGAGGTTGGCAAACTCAGCAGGATTGCCACAGCAGAGAAACCCAAGAGCAGCAGTGCTCTGAGTATGCTCATCCCCGTGCCATCACCTGTCTGCCAGGGCTAGAGCGAGGAAGCGCCTTCCCTGCAAGCTTTCTGAAGATCAGGAGGAGCTCCAGTGGCAACAGCGGAAAGGGCAATGGCTTTTGTTTTCCCCGTGTTTGTGCATACTTTAGTTTCCTGCAGTTTAGGTCCTCTGTTGATAGTGCTATGTGAGAAATCTATCATATTTCCTTGTCCCTTCCCTGTTTGTTTTTTTCAGTACTTGGGCAATTGCAATCACCAGCACTTCAGGAAAGTAGAACTCTTTGGAAATTATTTTGGCAATAGGTTAAAAAAAGTTACTTGTAATGCTTGCTGTTAATATTTTGATGGACAGTAAAACAGGGTGGTTTTTAATTTTTATACTACTATTTTCTATACCAAATATATTTTCTATTTGTTCATTTTGGTCTTGTTATGCAGGCAAATTACTTGCGTTAGTAGGCCTGTGCTGGATGAGACCCAGAGTTTTGGAAACTCCTTTTCAGTAAACCTAAGCAATTGCATTCAGAGTGTTTTGTAAACACTTAGTATTTGATAACTCATACTGGTTGGTGTTTTCACACTTGCAGCTCCTGATCCTGCAGTGGGCTAGTGCCACTACACCCTGCTTATGCAGGTGACATTGGAGATCAAAGTGAGTCAGTCATTTTTAAAACAAACCAAACCAGAATGACTTAATTTGAGAATACAAGTTGAAATCCTCAACATTTTAGGAATTCATACCCTTTGCAAGTAGAAGCTGATGTAGCTGCTGGTAGAAACATTCCTGAGTTCACACTCCACTGGAGCAAAGTTTGGAGGAGCCAGGCTGCTCTGATGGAGGTAGAAGCACAAACACTGTTTAGAAATTTTGACACTAAAAGTTATGCTTTATTTTTGGTCCTACTAAACCAACATATCTAAATGAACTGAAAAATGCAAAAATGGCAAGATAGCCCATGAATAATTAGTGGGTCTCTCTTTATATTTTTTTGAGTAGAGGAGAAATAGAAAATTAAAGGGTTTTTTTTGTATTGTGGATGCTTGTGCACCTTATAGGAAATTGTTCGAGGCTTTCTTTTACCTGTATCAATGCACCAGAGGAAGTACTAATTGTGTCCTGAGTTAAGAAATAGCCACCATGTCAACTTGATGATGCTCTTCATGTGGCCTTATACTTCTCCACAGTACTTTGTATAAAATCACCCTTTTCTATTAAACAATACACTCTCCCTGTTGAATGGATTTTCTTTTCCACGAAGTGTAGTGCTAGTCAAGAAGAGGAAGCAGTGGCTGCAGGAGTGCTGTGTTGTACTGGCATGGTGTGAGTAACAAAAGGCCTGTAGCACAGTCAGACTGCTCCGTTCCCCTGGTGCAGAAGGAGTTTGTGTGTCCTGGAGCAGAGCTGACAGGAGAGCAGAGCACCAGGTGTTTTGCTGAGAGGCAGCTCCCCCTCTGAATTAAATATTTCTGGAGTGCTTACTCTTTCTGGACTCTTCTGCCTTCAGCCACTCCTGCAGTGAGGCATAATTGAGCACTGAGGAGGATTGTTTTTCCTGTATGTGTCACATGTGGTGGATAACTAGGAATGCACTGTCTCTTTTACTGCTTTGTTCTGAAATCCTGGTCTTGCTTCCCAGTGTGGTGAGCAAAGCATGGATCTCATCTATGGAAGTGCTGACCTGCCCATCTCAGCTGGCACTCCCCTGAAATCGGCAGAGACCTGTTTCAGTTAAAGCAGACTGTGTAGTTATTTTTTACACTAAGGTCTATAGTTATAATTAACAGTAATAAGTTTTCAAACTGCACTAAATTGGAGTATTGTGCTAAGTGTACTGAAGTTTTTGTGCCTGACCTTTCAGAGGCCCACACCCTGTTCACTGACACGTGCTGTAATCCCACTGACCCCAGCGTACGTGCCAGTGAGTGTGTGTGTGGACCTTGCTTTGGACTCTCCAAAGGGCTCAGTTGGAACCTCTTTTCCTGCAGAAGTGGATCCTTGTGGTGTTGCTGTTCTCTGTTGCTACCCAGTTTTCCAAGTTTCTGTGGTGAACAAAGAGATGTTGCTGCTCTTACTTTTTTGTTTGTTTTTTTTCTCAGAAATACCTTAGAACAAGAAGTCTGGCTTTTGGATGCTGTTTTTGCATGCTTTTAACCAAGGGAAGCATGTTCTGTCTCAGTTCAGTAGCCAGTTTAGTACTTCATTTTTTTACAGACTAACCATTTATGGTGCTCACCTGAGAAAACAAGTTTGGAAACTCGTGTCATAATTATATAAATTGTCATGTTTGTTGCATTAAGGGGGGGGGGGAGAAACTGTGGACTGGAGAATACAGACTTTTAAAAAGCGTGTCACGTATGTGTGTCATGATGTGGAAAAGCAACTGCTCCCTCCTTGTTTGGGTGTACCTGGCCTGCAATTCCTGGCAGCCCGTTGTGGGATGTGTGGATTGTTCTCTTGTGGATGTGCATGAATAGCTGTGCCGCGGTGTGGCTGTGTCTGCTCTGTCTGTTCCTTCCTGCTGTGTAAGGGTTATTTATGGATTAAGCATGACTGGCATAGCTGCTGTCTTTGCACTTTACTGCCTGAACTCTATTGTTCAGTCTTTATTTTGAGCCTATATTTTAAGGAAATGGAACTGCATTTTTGTACATGTTTTTAACTTTTATTAAATAAAATGTATGTAACGTGATTGGTTTTAAGTCATAAAAAACCATGAATTTTCAGATTTCATAGGCATCCACTCCAGAAATATGTAAATCTTCAGGATTAGGTTGTATGTCTAGGCCAGTGGATGATTTTGGGGCTTGCTAGTTCACTTACCTGTAAAGGCAGGATTTTTTGGATCCTGTTGTAGATTGACCAGTGTTCACTCGTTTCTGATTTTACACCACTCATCTCATGTATTTGGTAAGAAGGTGCACACCTCCTCCAGGGTTTGGGGCTTCTCTGTGCTCCCTGGGAGCAGGAGTTCCCAGCTCCACACTGCTTCCAGCCCAGCCTCCAGCAGCTGTCAACAGAAGGGATGTGCTGGGTGCTGCTCTGGTAGTGCCGCAAGCTGTGCAGGGAGTGAATGCTGGAAATAATGCAGAGACAATAATTTAACTCAAAAGATGGCTGTGCTAGCCCCAGCTCTTCCTGCTGTGGTGGGGAAGTGGCTCTGGCAGGCTGGGTGTTGCCTCCCAGTCTCAGCTGGAAAGGAGGTGTCCAGGGATGGTGACAGCAGCAGCAAATACCTACATTTTTCTGCTGTTTCCCTCTGACCAGTTCCTGAGCTGCAGAAATGTGTATTCCCAGCAGGAAGGGAGAAGGTGTAATGATTGCAGCTTTTTGTCACAGCCTTTCACTGCAAGGTGTCTCAGTCTCTGCAGGCAGAGCCCTCAGAGCAAGCTGGGAGCAGTGACTCAAGGCTTTGTCCACAGAAGAGCACATTGTTCTTGCACGTGTGAGGAAGGTGGAAAGAGAAGATCTTGTGGATGGCTCTGCTTCCCCCTCAGGAGAACAACTGGAAGGGAAATCTCAGGTGCAGGTTCAATGCTCTGGCAGAATAGCACAAACTGTTCAGCCCCTGGGCTCTGCAGGTTGTCACAATGCTTTTGTCCTCAAGGGGAAGATGTCCTACCTGTCCCTACTGTTTTTCAAGCAAGATTTTTCTGGGCATCCCATTATATCCCTAAGAATACTTGGTTAATGTTTTGGGTTTTTTTTTTCCCAATTTTTGTTTCCCTGGCTTTGTATGAAACATGGCAATGGATTTCACAGTCTGTGCTCACCTTTCTGCTTTTCCGTAGAACCATGGTGTGATTTGAGCTGTTCCATGCAGCCAGGAGGTGCACTCAGAACACATCCTAATGGGGCTGAAGTCTGGAACGGCTTCTTCTGGTGAGAGAAAACAGCCTGCACACAAGGAAACCTTCCCAACTACCCCTTGCTGAAACAAGCATTGTTGAGGGGAAGTCCTTCTGTCTTGAAGCCATTCTAAATCCATGAAAAGGAGTAATTTTCTAAAGGGAAATGAATTTGTGCTCAAACCCGTCTGTTGGCTTAATGCTTCATTTAGCAGAGTGGCATTGCTTGTTACACACACCACCCTGTGTGGTTGTACAGCCAAACCTTGGGCTGAGCAGCAGCTTGAGTTGCCTTGCAAACCAATGAGCACTGATCCTCTTGAAGCCTGGGCTCTGGAAGAGTGAATCCATTCTGATGGAGCAGAGGAGGCCCGTGCTGCACACTTGGTGTACTCCTCCAGCTGAGGCCACAGCTCTGGCTAACTCTCCCTTTCCAGCTGTGAAAGCTGTACTCAACATCCTTCATCTGTCATCTCATGAGCTGGGTCCTGCCCCAGGACTGCCTCTGCCTTGAGTTCATCTGCAGGGATGAATCTTCTGACTGGTTTTGAAGTTTAATCTCTGAGCCCATCTGCCTGTTTACGTTCCGTTCACGTCTGGCAAGGCAGCTTGAGGCAGGCCGGCAGGCTCTGGCTGGGAGAAGGCAAACTTCCATGTGTGCAGCAAGAGTAAATCATGACTCAAAACCCAGCAACCTGCAGGCTGGGGACACGGGGAGACAGTCCAGGAGGGAGCTGCAAGCCTCAGCCACATCTCAGGCCAGGCTGTCCTGGGGTTCCCTTTCCTGCAGTATGTTAGCACTCAGCCATTTTCTTTCCAGATTGCTTTCATCCTCTGTCAAATGCAGCCTTCTTCATCTTCTGCTTCAGCCCTCGGGTTCAGGAGAAGGAAATTGATGGCTTTTATGTCCTGATGTGTGCAGAAAGGAATGCACATCTTAAACATGCAGAAAACTTGAGGAAGCTGGAGCATATCCTGTCTTGGGAGAATTTGTCCTAGATGGGCAGAATACCTTAGGTTTAATTGTCTTTCTTGTAGCATCTCTTGAGTTCAGAGTGACTTCTTTTCTGTTGGTTGTCACTGCCCAGATTAACCCACTTCACTTTGTGCCAATAATTGCCATGACCTGTGTCCAGAGTGGGGCGAGGGGGAGCCCTGCTGTGGATGTGGTTTGTGCCAGGCAGCTGGTGCTACACCTCCCTGGCAAATGTGGTGAGGAGCTCCATGAGATTCCTGTGGCACAGCTCCAGGCCTGTGGGCCCCTGTTCCCATCCTGCTGTCCCCCTGGCTGGGGCAGGGGCTCTGTTTCAGCAAGGCCTTCTTGCTCCTTTTGGATTAGTGCAAAATGCAGCATGTAGAACTTGTCTTTGTTAGATGAAGTGCTTTGGTTAAAAGCAGTGGCCTTTTCCTGGTTTATTAATGGAGATTAATAGTGTCAGCTCAAAAGCAATCATCAGCTATCCTGTCTTATGCTGCAGGTATTGAACAGGAGGGTAGTTTCCAAAATGATGAATAAGAGACGCCCCAGAACCCTGCTTAATTCCAGCAAACTGTTTTAGGGGCAGGAAGTACTGTCAAGCTGAATAATTTTTTATCCTTCAAGCAGTCGTTATTTGATGGTGGTTATAGAGACATACCATGAAGTGGAACTTTCCAGCAATTCAGGTGGTAGGATATCAGCATTCACTCCCTGAGATGTGGCAAAGTGATCTCTATAGTGCAACTGTCCTTTTTCTGAAAAAGCCCTTAATTCAAGAAGTTTCTCTTGAAACCTGTCATGGGCACAGCTACTGCTTCCATACTAATATTTACCTACAAATGATCTAGTGTCCTATTTTCTCTCAGCAAAAGGTGCACCAAAAGCAGAGTTACACTGACACCACATAATTAAACTGTAATTGTGCCTTCCTAAGCACCAGCCCCACTGCCACTGTCCCTTTCTGGCATGCTGCTGGGTGCAGGTTTGATGGAAGTGGAGGAGCAGACTCCCCACCAGCTCTTGGGCAGGCTGAGAACCTGGCTGGGTACCACCATCCTGTTCTGCATGGTGTGAGAATAAGGCAGATGGCAGCGAGCTGTGTGTGCTGGCTGGCTCTGGTCTGAGCTCAGTGCTGAGCACACATCATTTCATGGCACAGAGAAAGCCTGCAAGACCATGCCATAGTTTGAGGTCCCTCCTTGCATCCCCAAACTTATTTCTTGCACCTTTTCCCTGGTGCAGTGACTGTCCCAGCAGCACCACTCCTTTCTGGACCTTCCTGTGTTCCTGCAGCTCCTCCTTTTCTGCTGGTGATGTTGAAAATGTTACCTGTGAAATCCACTGTGCCTTTGTTCCAGGTACAGAAATGTGCTTGTATCTTGGTTATTTTAGCTCATTTTATAAAGCAGCTTTGCTGTGTTCAGTTGAGAGAGATTTTTTTTCAGCCTAACAGTATGTTCAGTTTAGGTGTTCTTTTAATTAGTCAGTTTCTGTAACTGTTGATGCTTAGGCTTTCCCTTAGGAGAGCCTGACACGGGTTGTAGAGCTGTCACCTGGGCAAAGTCTCCAAGTGCAGCCTCAGAGAGAGAAGCTCTCTGTGAGGGGAGGCAGGGCACATCCCTGGGGGCAGGCAGAGCCCTGGTCCCTGCCTGCTCCTGTCATAGCCTGGTCTGATAGCAGTGTGCCTTTCCTGTGGTTTGCTGTGTCACTGGAGGCCACCCAAAAAGGCAGCAATACACTGGGCCTGCCCTCATGAAGGGGCAGCTGTGACTGACCTCATTGAAATACCTCCCCACGTGTGCCACAGACTCTGGGGACCTTGACAGAAGGAAGGGCTTAGTTAAAAGAATGAAATCCACATTGAAAGAAAATCTAAACCACTACAGTGATTAGAAAAGAATACAGAGTACTGTGGTCCCCTGTGGTGCTGGGGTCACCGTGTTTCTTCTGCTCTCCACAGGCAGATTCTGTTCATCCCAGCAAGTCTTTGGGAGCTGCTGAAAACTAACACAAGCTCTGGGAGATCTGCTGAGTGGACTCCTGACACATTGTAGAGAAGCTGTGTTCCTGCCACAGCTCAGTGACATTAACAGGTCTAAAAATGACTTGTTCCTGTGAACAAAGTGCTATTGTTCAAAACTGGATTTTTTCCAGGAGGGTTAGAGAGCCACTGCTCCAGAGGGTCCACCCAACTTCTCCCAGCAATGCAAGGACATCTGCTCTCTACTCCAGCTATTTCTGGGCCACCAAGGTATCCCAGAATCATAGAATGGCCTGGGATGGAAGGGATCTTTAGGATCATCTAGTCCCACCCCCTGCCATGGGCAGGGACACCTTCCACTAGGACCAGGCTGCTCAGAGCCCCTTCCAACCTGGCTTTGAACACACCCAGAAACAGGGCATTCACAACCTGTTCCAGTACCTCAGTGTCCCTACAATGTATGCTCAACCCAAATCTACCCTCTTTCAGTTCAAAACCATTATCCCTGCTCCTGCTGATGTGCCCCAGCTGGTGTGCTGGGAGCTCCTGCCTCCAAGCATGCACGGCTTTCTGGGAGGTTGGCTCCCTTCACACTGCCCACCCCCGGGCTGCCTGGTGGCTCCCCAGCTCCCAGAGCACAATGTCCAGCCTGGCCGAAGGCTGCTGCAGGAAAGACAGCTGGGGTGTGAGTCTGTGTGCCAGGGGTGGGATCTAGTGCCCCTCACAGCATCATCCCACCTGCCATCCTCCAGGGATGCATCCTGCTTAGTCCCTGCAGGTACCAGAGGATGATTTCCCAGGTAAGCCAGAGAGCCTTTTCCAGAACATTTGATGCCTTCACTGAGGGCTACATAGAATAAGATGCATTTATTTCTGTTTCACAGGTGCCAGGAATCACAAAGTACTTAAAATACAGCATCTTAAGAGGTGTCCTGCAGTTTCTTCTTGCACTTACACATAGTGAAGATTTCACCTGATGCCTTTTATGCTTCAGCTGAAGACAGAAATAAAGTATTTTTCTACTTCTGATAATGAGCAGATACTTGTAATATCAAATAAAATAAAAGCAGAAACCAAATATACCAGGCTTCCCTGCCTGTGAGCACTGAAAACGTACTATTTCCTTAGGAGAGATAACTTTCTTTACTTGCTTTACTTTGCCATCAGCTAATGGTAAAATGTAGTGATTTTTCTTCTAGAACAAGAAACGTAGGGGAAGGCCAGGACTGGTAATTCTGAAAACTGATCACAAACAGCTGCTCTACAAGAGCCTGCTAGTCCCTCTCGAGGTGGGTGGCTGAAATGGGGATGTGCCTCCTGCTTTCACTGGAGGATCCACACCAAGGAGCCGCAGGTAGGACACCAATGCTAGGATCCTTCCCCAAAGGGAACATACAAATCCTGTGTTCCCTGATGGCTCCCAGGAGCCTCATTTGCCTGTGTGGTGGGATTTGAACTCTGGGATCACACAACCTGTGTACTGGATGGTGGGCTCAGTCCCCTTTTCCTCTAATCTCCCATGCTGGGAACAAGACTGAAAGAAACAGTACCAAGTGCAAACCTGGACCTGAGGCTTGCACAGCACGAGGAGTACATTTGGAACATTTTAAGTGGCAGGAACACGAATTTCATTCAACATCCCCTTAAGTAAATTCTGGATCAGATGATATAGGTCCATTTTTCTTAGTAAGTCAAAGCAAGATCTTCCTTCAAAGCGTTTCAACACCTCTAGTATGACACTTCAATTCTAGCACATGTTCATTTATAAACAGCATTTAGAAATGAGATCCTAAACAGTGGCTCTTAAGATGAGCTGATCCCTCTTCCAGTGGCACCGAGCAGAAATCAGCAGTTGGTGGGGATCTCTGTGCTCTCACTCAGAGCTGATGAGGTGAACGTTCTCCTCTGTGCTTCCCCAGCAGCCACGCTGCAGCACCCTGCAGCACCCACCTCTCCCGTGCTGTCTGGCTGTGCCAGGTGTTGTTCTGTCAGTGGCAGTTCTGCTCCAGCTGGGCTCCCAGGACCCGAGGTGTTGCTCTGTCAGTGGCAGTTCTGCTCCAGCTGGGCTCCCAGGACCCGAGGTGTTGCTCTGTCAGTGGCAGTTCTGCTCCAGCTGGGCTCCCAGCACCATGCCTGGCACTCTTGTGGCATGGCACTGGATTCAGCGGCAGTACTCCCGCTCGATGCTTGCCATGAGCTCCTCCTCTGAGTAATCATATAGTATTGTGGACTGTCCCAACAGCTTCTTGTTGCTTTCTGGGCACCTGTCATGGAAGGGAATTAATTACTAGTGTTGTGAGAGAGAATCAGGCTCTGCAGACACAAGAAGACCATCCTTTTTTTTTTTTTTTTTTTTGTGAATGGAAAGATTAAGCTGTGTGTGGCTCGCTGAGACACAGATACTCTGTCACGCCTAGTTCCCATACCCCATTGGCACACTGCCTCCTGACTTCTACTATCACTTGGCACCAGTTAAGTCTGTGAGTTCATTACAGTACAACCCTTGCAATGCTCCAGATCAAGCTCCCAGAACCTTTCCATGAGTTAAGGTTCCAGGCCCAGCTAAAGGACTCTGTAATCTTTATGCTACTTTTATGGTTTTATGCAGAAAGAGATTATTTTGTTTGTATTTTAAGTGATCTGAGTTTCAACCAAAATATGAATGCAGCTCCCTCAAATTGCTCTTATGGCTTTTATTTGTTTCCACATCAGCACAGCCCTCCCATGAGTGGAAAATGTTGTATGAGTCAAAGGGAACTGGTATGGGATTTACTGGTGTTATCAGAGGTGGTTTATGCTGGGTACAAGAGAAATATGTCCCTCCCTGCATAAGAGAGTACACAGTGGCATACTGAAAAGTCTTCTGCAGGCTTTGACCACTGTACCTCATGCTACCAATTAAGTCTACTTGATCTTGCCCTCCAGGACTCAAATGAGGAGCCAGCAGCTGACAAGTGAGTGGTCCTCCTTGGCCTTGTAGAAATCTGGGAGGCGAGCAAGCCAGGCTGTCAGGCTTGCAAGGCACAGCTCCTTGGAATGGAGGTCATGGTGAGGTGCAGAGGTAAGTGGAGAATTGAGCAAGTAAATCCAGACTGCAAAGTGCTCTGCCATGCCATGTAAACCAAGGCTTTGTGACCATCCACTAGTGAAGAACGAGTAAACAAGAAATAAATGGATTTGTGTGTCAGTTAGTTCATTGCCAAAGAAGAGAGATTTTCATATGCACTAGCATGGCTCCAGATCTGCCCCAGACTCACCATGTATTATCTACTGAATTACCATTCCTCTAAAGATGAGATCTACCCCAACCACTGGTCTTGCAGCTGGGATGAATAAAATTCATCCATTACCATCCTTTAATGAAAAAACCTGAGGACCTGTTTGCTAGATGGAATCACAGAAACTGCCCCAAAGCAGGTATGTAAACGCAGAATCGGAACTGAAGAAAAGAACCCTGAAATGCTTTTCTCAGGACACTTTGTCCTGTAGAGGAGGTGCCTTCATTCTGCTCTCCGTGGGCCAGGGAACATCCTCAGGGTTCCTCCCACAGGCAGCAACTGCAGAGTGGGCAGCCACAGCGCAGTGCCACCCTCCCTCTGCCCTGCCCTGCCTTGCCCTGGCCACAGAGGCTCCTGCCCAGTGCAGCTGCTCTGACCAAGCTGTGTTTATGCTGTGCCCCCCACGTGTCAGAAATAGTCTGGTGTTCTTCCTGGAGTCACCTGATGGACAGCTGGTGATGCTGGGGTGTGTGGCTGTTCGACCCTTACTTACACTGCACCATGCCCTTGAGGGCAAGTGCTACTAGCAGCAAACAGGGTTTAGCAACTGGACTCTTCTCTTATTCCTTTTATTCATTTTCCTGCTCAAGGGCTGCAGGGTATCTGACTCTCACTGCAATAAATAAGACCTGAGAAGAAAGCTTTAAGTCCAAGAGCTTGAACCATACAGCAGTATCTAAAAAGCAATAATGGGAAAAGGAAGTGCAGAAATCTGAGTTAAAACACACAATTTACTGATTTAAATGCCGCATTGTGGCAATCCTCATACTAATTTTATGTTACGTGGTGAATAAGAGGCAGAGCTTCTGGCAGCTTGCTTGCAGGCCCACAGAAGAGCCATTGTTTCTCTTAGCACTTACATAATTTCCCACTGTTAATTGTTCTCGATGCTTTGGTTTGCATGGAGAAAATCTCCAGGTAAAACTCGTGGAGACAGAGATGTGCTTTTGAAAAAACAAAAGCAGGCTCCACTTACCATGCACACCCCAGAAATGAGAGGAAAAGAGAAGGCGGCCTTTCTTTCAAGAGCAAAGGAAAGGAAAGCTGCTGTTCATACTATTTCTATATTTGTGGCAAAGTTCTGTATCATTTAATATGGGAAATGGAAATAAAATAAAAAATGAGAGCTTTAATCTGGATAAAAGGAGAAACTTCTGCACCCTGAGGACAGCAAGCTGAGGAACAGGCTGTGTGTGCCTGCACAGACTCTACCCTTGGAGGCTTTCAAGACCTGATGGGACAAAGTCTGGAGCATTTTGCTTTGACTTCACAGCTGACCCAGCTTGGATCCAGAGGTAGGAGATTGGACTGGAGACCTTCTGAGGCCATCCCAACCTAAACCTCCCTCTCAAAGGCACGTTGGTGCAGCTATTTCAGCTGATCCTAGAATTTAGTGAGACACTGTGGCAGGGAAATCCCAAGTTTAGGATGTGCACAGAACAAAAGCTGGTGGACCACAAGCCTGTTCCCATGCTCCTCCAGCTGCTCCAGTTGCAGACACCTTACTGCTATCCTCACCACGTGCTAGGGCTGCAGAGCCTGGCTTCAAACACACTGAGTCCAGCTGAGGGCTGTTAGACCTTCTAGTCTGGAAAATAACAGGTCAGTACCTTGAGAGGAAAGACTTTTAAAGCCCAGATGTTCTGGGGAAGGAGAGAAACCTGCAAAGGAGCAAAGCTGAGAGAGAAGGAGTTAGCTGGAAAGCATTCAAGGGGGAATTTGCAGTGTGGTAGGACAGCAAGGAAGAAGAAGACTAGTGCAGCTCCATCAGCATTACTGGGCAGGCTGCTGGATGCTTCATTGCTAGTGTTATTAACAGCTTGGAAGGAGTTTAGAAAGCCACAGTTAAAGTGATTTAAGAGGCTAGAGGAAAGCAATTTAGGAAAGAGGAAAGCAAGAAATGTGCTCCATTTCAGCTACAGGCCTCTTGGTGTTTAAAGTTTCTTAAGGGAAGCAGGAATTACAGGTGGCTTTTTTTGTTAAGTGTAAAGACAGTTAACTATGCAATGTGGAGAAAGAAATGCAAAGGCCAAAATTAGACCAAAAGTGAGCAAAACCACCTTTGAACAAGATCCCAGCAGTGGCAAGGGCTGTCAGTGCCATATCCCTGGTGCTGGGCAGATGCCTGGGGAGAGCAGCCCAAGGGCTCCCATGACAATGGCCCTGAAGGGTCACTGGGGTGACAAGCTCTGAGGCACAAACCTGAGTTAAGTGGCTGAAAACTAGGCTGGGGTGAATCTAGGCCAGTGGTTTTTATCATTTTGCTGAGGATGGGGAAGTCCAGGGTTAATCATTAAAATGCCTTCTGCAAGACCTAGCAGCTGAAAAATGGGTCAAAACAACGCCCCGGTAACTCTGCCAGTGACAGGAGCCTTGGCAGCAATTATACAATCACTGCCGTGTGCCTGGGCCCTGTCAGCCACCCGTGAGCTACCAGGCAGCAGAGAGCAGCTCCCAAAAGATTCTGGGGGAGGGAGGAGGAGAGGTAACATAGCCCAAGCAGGAGCACATCCAATTGTGCTCCCATGCACATCCAAAGTATTTACCAGGGGCTGCTTCAGATGCTTGTGTGGTGTCACACGGGCATGCTCCAGGACAGGAGGTGCGCGCCCACCGCTGCCTCGCGTGACTGCTCTCCTGACAGACAGTATTAAGTCTCTATCATTTTCTATCTAGCTTTTCTTCTCCGTCCTTGATGTCTACTTCTCCTTTAATTAGCTTTATGGGAATTTCTTCAGTCAGCAACTCTATCAAGACAAGGCTGACTTTTGCTGTTTTTGAGTGTTTACCTAGAATGATTCCAGCCACAGAAACACGAAGGATGAGACTCCTACACATGCACCTTGACCTCTGTTTCCATGGTTTGGCTGGATTTTATTTGATTTGATGTCTTCAAAATTTTGCTTGGTGCTGGGCCATTTCCAAAAAATTGTTTGCACAGTTCTTGCCAGTATAAATTGCAACTCTGCTTATCTCAGGCAGTACACACTTCACACATGAGCTGTGCTATGGGGCTCTGCAGTGGGTATAAAGTAAATGTTATCTAAATGAAAATAATCTCCTGCTCTGTCATCCCAGATCAGAAAACATTTTCTGCTCTCTCAAATCCTCCCTCTGCATGTCAAAAAGGGTGGGAGAATGAAAGCCTTGGCAGGGTGTGTGGGGCCAGCGGGTGCCTGGGGCTGGAGAGTTGCATAGGGGACTGGCAGGGCTGGCTGTGCACCCAGGAGGAGACTGCCCAGTTGCCATTGTCCCAAAGCCCACTGATGACACTGAAAAGCACAGGAGGGGTTAAAGTCCCTGTGAGAGCACCTGTACAAGCCTTGCCACCAGAAAAGCCAAGGGCAGCTGTGTTTTCTGAGCATTCTGGGAACCAGCAGCCTTGCCAGGTGAGCTCCCTGCCAGCTGGGAGGGAGAGCAGGAGGGGAGGGCAGACAGCAGTGGGTGCCTGGGCTCTGCTGACACATCCACCAGCACTGCTGGGCATTAGGGTCACAGCCCATGGCCAGCCAGGGTCTGCAGATCAGTCTGCTCTCAAGTGCTGCAGGAACAGAGGCACTGCATGACAACCAGAGCTTAACCCTGAAGAGAATCACTCTTTAGTCCAAGGAGGTGGTATTTTAAGCTGGTTTTTCAAGACTGTTCATTTAACCTGGGTTTTTTTAACACATGTTAAACTCTCCCCATTGGCTGGTGCAGGCAGACTTGGAGGCCCACTCTGCTGGGCAGCTTTTGCTTATGTAAAATTTCAGATTTCTTTTGTTTGGTATCCAGAGCAGCAGGTCCCCACCATTCCCCTGTCCCTGAGAGGCACTAATGTCTCTAACTGGTGTAGCATTGGAGCATCTCATGGGCTTTCTCTCATGATTCCTAGGGAGCAAAGTCATGTTATTCTCCTTTTCCACACACTGCAGAGCCCACAGGTGAACCAGGGCCTGAGCTCCTTGTTGCAGCAGTTCTCCACAGCTTTGCACCAGCTACTCCAAGGTGCCTCTCTGACACACGGACATCCTAAATTCTGATTGCTCATGACCTCTGTACTACACTTGAGCTGGAGCCTGGATCTTTTTCAGCAGCTCCTGATTTTTTTAAAATTTGGGAATAAGTAAAAGGGTAGAATATTTAGGGCTATAAACCATTTCACACCATTCCCATCTAATTTGCATAGTGTTAGGAATGCAGAAATAACCTTCCCCTGAAGGGAAGGTCCCTTTATTCCACCTGCTTTTCCCCTCCAACAATACCATGAAAGCGGGGGGTACTCACTGATGGTTGACGTTGTTGTTCTCTGGGCCTGGTGGGCTTCTCGTTGACAAAGCCTAGAATAAAAGACAAGACACAGTTGCAACATTTTAAAGTCAATGAGGCTGATTCTCCCTCTCTACTCTGCCCTGGTGAGACCCCACCTGCAGTGCTGCACCCAGCTCTGGGGGTCCTCAGCACAGGAAGGACATGGACCTGTTGGAGGGAGTCCAGAAGGGGGCCAAAAAAATGATCAGAGGGATGCAGCATCTTTCCTGTGAGGGCTGGCTGAGATAGTTGGGGTTGGTCAGCCTAGAGAAGGTTCTTGGAAAACTTTACTGCAACATTTCAGTACGTAAAGGATGCCTACAAGAAAGATGGAGAGAGGCTGTTTACAAAACCTGTAGTGACAGGACAAGGGGCAATGGTTTTAAGCTGAAAGAGGGCAGGTTTAGATCAGAACTTGGGAAGAAATTCTTACTGCGAGGGTGGTGAGGCACTGGAACAGGTTGCCCAGAAAAGATGTGGCTGCCCCATCCCTGGCAGTGTGCCAGGCCAGGCTGGATGGAGCTTTGAGCAATCTGGTCTAGTTGAACATGTCCTTGCCCATGATGGGGGGCTGGAACTAGCTGATCTTCAAAGCTCCCTTTCAACCCAAACCATTATTTCTTTCTATGAAACCTATCTCTGTCTATAGTGAGCTACATGCCCTGGTTTAAACCCCCAACCAACCTCTGTGGAGACAATACAGGTACAAGAGACTCTCCTCTACCACCCCTGTTCTGCCAGTTCTGTTTCAGCATTCAGGGCAGCTGGATGGCTGCAGGATAAAGAACCAAAACCCCTGAACACTGACTTGTTAAACCTCCCAGTTTTCCATGAATGCCCACTGCACCACCAGCTGTAGACAACAGTAATAAAAACACCTGCTAAGGGAAGAAGTTACTGCAACATCAACCCAATCTGCACCTGACAAAAGATGTTTCCCTGAAAAACTATCCACCTGGAGTGAAACATCCATCTTCCTTATGCTGGAATCCACAGGCTTTCAGTGGGATAGCTGGGGAGCAACCAAAGTCATACCTAATGGTATTTAAAATGGGGGCAGTGATGGGACCCTTTGTCCCTGGCTGGGCCAGTAATAAAATGAACCCTCTGTAGCAAGATGCTACTAAGAATATGACTCATCTTTTTCTACCTTTTCACTGTACTCTTACAGGAAAAGGGAATGGACATGGCTTTGCATAAAACTAGGCCCATCTTGGCTTGTCATTATTTCTTCGGAGGTGCAGTCCTAAATGGTGGGCCTCCTTCATACAAGCTTTCCTGACTCTCATAACAACACTAACAAGTTAAACAGGTAGCACCAAAACAGGGCCCTCCAGAAAACAGAAATTAAAAGCTGTTCCATCAGTGTGGAAAAGAGGAAAATATTTTTCTGTACAAGAAAAAAGGGAAGCAAAGGAGTCAGGGAGAGGTGTGGAAAAGCTTGCAGTGCAGAGCCATCACCTGTTCCTCTGCTGTGTTTCTGCAGGGCTGGATGGGATCAAGTGATTCCTCAGTAAGATCATGTATATGCTCCTGGAACAGCTCCAACCTGTGCTGCCCCAAGGTCATGCACAGGACTGGTGCTGGCAAGAGTGGGAGCTATGGAGGGGCAATGCCCCGCTACAGGCACTGCTGGTACAGCAGTGATGGCTTCACACACAGTTCTGCACCAATTTAAATCTGTTGGTATTGGTCAGGCTGCTGTGTGCCATCCGCTGGGTAGAAATGTCCACCTGGGTGTCTGCAGTTACTGCACAGCTCTTGATTTTAATTTGCAAGGACTGTTTTCACCACAGTCCTTCCTCAGCTGCTTCTCATGGGGATGGACAGGAGCTGAGGTTTAAATACTGTGATCTCAGACACTGCTAGGCAGATAAGAGAGGTGCTTGGCAGCAAACTGCTCAGTTTTTCCCTGCCTCTTGCAAGGGCTTTGTGCTGCTGTGGTCACCTTTGGCTCCCATGCTTCAGCAGGTGAGGAGGATTGCAGCAAAGACATTTCTCTCATGGCACTGGGTCAACATCTCTTCCCGGTGAGCCCTTAGTAGTTTCCTTTTCAGGAGCTGGGGAAAGTATCTGTCATCCTCAATATTTCACATCTTAGCTGCCTGCTTAAAATGACACTAGATGTTGCCAGTCTTTCACAGGGTTTTAGTGTAATACCTGTCAAAAGGCATTCCACATCCTTTCAGAAGAGTCCCTGCTCTTCCTGCTCTTTGGCAACTTTGCTTTCTCTGGAAGAGGCTGAACTACTCTAGAAACAGCTTCTGGGCCCAAGTGGAGACAAAGGGATGTGAGAAAGCTGACAGTGAGGTAAGACAGTTCTCTCCTGGTTATTTAGGATTGTTTCTTGGCAATCTCCCACAAGCAACAAGAGCAAGAAGCAGTGCCAGGAGAACAGCATGCTGAGCTCTGATGGCTGACTTCTCCTGGGATTGCATCCCACAAAGCAGCTCCTCATCCATCATCCACTGGACTACTGCTGCCGCCCGAGTTTCCTTCCACCAGGCAAAGAACATTATTCATCCCCAGTACCAAGGGAAATACACTTCTTGAAGAGTGCTTTGATGATGTTCTTCCCACAGTGAGAATCCAGCTTCCAGTACTGTGCAAAGGATGGGTTTGGATCATTTTAGGGAGGGGTTTGGATTGTACAGAAGGTTGTCTGTTTTTTCTTTCCTTGTGGCTGACTCCTCCATATTACGAGCTGTACGTGTTGTGTGGGTGGAAGACAGAATTAATTAGTCATCAGGACAGAGCAGCCCTGGTTAGCAAAAATCTGCCTCTCTGTGCAAAACCTGCTCCCACCTTTTCCAAGGGATCTGTCAGCAACAATGCTTATTTCCCAAGAGAATCTGGAACTGGCACAGGTAGATCTCTACTGACATTTCATCCACTGCATGAGTCAAAAATGTTGGCAAGTAAAAACAAAAGGCACCTGCAGCCTCTGCCTTTTCCCGGCCCTCAGAGTGCCCGTGCTTTGCGAGCGGCTCCCAGCTCCTGCGGGCAGGGGACGCCCGGCTGGGCGGTGCCCGGGTGACACCGTGTGCCGGGCAGCAGGCAGGCTGCGGGGCCCCGGCTGCCGTGGGCTGTGAGACACAATAAAAACTGACCCCACCCAGCCGCCTCGGGATTGCTGAAATGGCTATGTTGCAAGTTCAACAGATAATTAGGATTAGCCCTTTATGTGGGTTAGGATGATGTGCATGTCAAGACACTTTAATATTATGGGTTCCTATCCTACAGCTAAATAAGTAATTGCTGGCCTGGTTAGCCTGTGCCCTGTTAAGAGATAAATGAAGTCAGCTTCTCCTTTCTGCAGCTTGCAGTCATCTTTTTATTACTCATCTAGACCATGGCGTATCTCCTTTTTTTCCACCCTATTCTCAGCATAGGCATCTTGTGCTGAGGTCTGCTGTGCCACAAAGCCCCACATCACCCCCTCCTCCAAGTTTAAAGGCTTGGCTATTAAGCTCACCCAACACGTATCCACAGTTAATTTAATGTCATCACATGTGAGGTGGAATGGTTTGACAGGCATTGCACACACAGTTCAGCCATCCTTCAGAGCAGCAGCTCCTGGGAGCAAGGCAGAGTGGAGAGCTGGAAGAAATAGCAAGAAGAAATAGCAAGAGCTATTTCTCTCTGCTGCCTGCAGGAACCACAACTCCTGGGGTGCAGATTCCAACTCCCCCCAGTCCAGTGCAAGTTCCTCATGGCCCTGCCAGCCCCTACCCACCTTCTATCTGTCACCTTCAGCAGCTGTGAGCAAGCTGGGTGAGAACACCCTTCCCTGGGACCTTCCACAGTGTGATCTGGAGCCATGCACCTCAGGAGGCTCTAGAGCTGCTCCCAAGCTGCACTGACACCGCCCAGCTACAGTCTGGACTATTAACACTGCCTCTAAAACTGGGAGCCAAATTCAAGCTCTCTTTGAGACGGTCCCTGTGCTGGCCCCTGAGGCATGCCCAAGCACTATTTGGAAGACTACAAGCTGGTCCTGACCAAAAATCATGCCAGCTCAGTGAGGCAGACCATCACAGTCCAGAGCCAGGCAGCTCCTATGGTACAGTCTACCAGTACAGATACAGCTCCGGATGCAGCAGAGATACAGGCCCTGAGAACAGCTCAGGTGCAACTCACGTCCAAGGCAGCCTGGTGAGTGACTGAGCCAGGTAAAATATCTGCATGGAGCAGTGTGGTCTCAGCCAGTGCTGGTCCACTGGGTATGGTTAAATAGTGCAGCATTTCTGAAAAATGTCAACCAGTGCCTCCTTCCCAGCCTCTGCTCCTCCTAATCTCTCTTCTCAAACACCCCCCGAATGGGACCAGGGGACCAGTCTGAGATGAAATGCCAACCTGCTGCTGTGGCAGGGAAGAAGGGTATCAGCTGGAGAGCCCTGCCAGAGGTGCAGTCTGCAGTGGAGCGCGGAGCTGGTACCGCAGCAGGGCAGCAGCCTCCAGCAACACCAGCACAGGACTAGGGGCTGAGCCAGTCAGCACTGCCAGAATCAGCCTCTCCAACCCACAGCTGCCAGTTACTGCTGGCAAAAAGAAGTGGCTTACCTAAGGTGCCAGTAGGTACCAAACATGACGCATGGCCCCAGCTGCACCCCAGACAAAGCACTCACTCCCAGGCAAAGCACTCCCAGCTTTGCTCTGGTCTGCAGCAACATCCTCTGGCCAGCCGAGGAATTAAGAGCAGGCAGTGGACGGGAAGTGGGCAGGGATGCAATGAGTTCCCACGCTCCTCTCCTGCCAACAAAAACACCAGCTCCCAGCTATTCTGCGCATGCCCTGGGCTCACTTTTCAGATCACTAATAGTTTCCAGGGCAAAAGCAACCCCTCCTCTGCCAAGTGAAGCAGTTTTCCAAGTCCAGGTGCAACACAGCTGTGCTGGGAGGGTGATGCTGGCTGAGGGGACAGCACAGCTCACCACCTCTGGGCTCTGGTGAAGTTTCAGGTGCTTTCAACAAGACAATGAATGGAATAGGAGAGAGAGGGAGACCTCTAACTCTGCAACTGCCAGATCTACAACTGGACATTAACTGGAAATACTCTGATTTTGGGAAGTTCAAGGAGTCCCAGATGTTCAGCTGGAAATGACATTTTCTGAAGGCCCCAGGCTCCCTGTGAAAGTGTAGCACAGTGTCTTGATTCGAGGGCATTTCTGCCTATTAACACAACCAGGAAGAAAATGCTGAAATAAACCACTAACAACGTGGAATTAGAAAGATCAAATTTCTGTTCGAGGGAAGCACATTTTAACAAGAGTAGAAAAATAAACCTGAGTTCCTGTAAGAAGCTAATGGGGCATGACATTTAATGTCCCTTCAGGACCCTTATGTGTTTTCAGCCGGGACTAGGCGGCCACGAGGTGACGCTGTGCCACATCACGCTGCACAAAAAAAACCTGGCTGAAAAAATCAGGCAAAGCTTTGAAGACTTGGATGTTTTAAAAGTATATGGTAGTCCTACTAGAAGTTGGTGAATACACTCTCTACCTGTTACTCCTGTGCTGCAGCCAAAATCACATTGCTACTGAAATCCTGTCTCCAGCCAGGAGGAGCGATGGTGCCATGGAAAAAGCAATTAAACCAAAACCCTAGCATGTGTGCATTATTCCTCCATTTCAGGAAACCAGTGGGGAAATGCCTTAGGCCACAGCCTCTGTCCTGGCTTCTGCCAAGAACTGCCACCCCTGCTCTGTGCTGCAGCAGCACCTGCAAAACCATAACTACATTTTTCTGTCTTGAGCAAAGAAACAAGGAAAAGCATGTACAACCATCTGGAATTGAGGGCAAAGCTGAAAACTGATGTTTGATGCTGACAAGAGGTGTTGGGTCTGCTCTGAGCCACATCCAGGTTTCCCAGGATTTGGTTCCAGCCTGCTTTCACCCTTGCTATGCTTTCACCCTTGCTCCCAAGCACTATTTGAAGGTGAGAGAGAGGTGGCTCTAGCCTTTAAAAGCAGGTGCATTCCCCTGCCCCAGCCCTTGTCACCTGGCCTCACTGCCCACCAGCACTGAGCGCTTGCTGCTGGATGGCAAATTGTGCCAGGGTTCAGGTGTGAAACACAACATTGGCGCACACTGTGCCCAGGAGAAACCCAGCCATGACAGCAGGAAGATGAGTCCTGCTTGCAATTCTGCTCTCCTCTGACTGGTGTCAAAGGTCTCTTCTACTCCCAGTGGCCAGAATCTGCTCCTCCAGGGGCTATTTCTCATCAGACCTTCCTACTGTAATACCTCCTTGTTGCCTTTCCTCCTCCTGCCTCACCTTTCCCCCACTAATTCTGCTGAATTAACTCATCCTTTCTTCTCCAAAATTTCTTTGCTTATCCTCCAATTTGCATAGCTGAACAGGACAAAGCAAGCCAGTTCCTTCCACAAGACAGAAACTATGACTTGAGAAGCTGGCAAAACTGAGAGAAATTGCCCTCAAAACTTCTAGCGAGGAACCAGTGATGCAGTGAAGCTGATATCCCTTTCCAGAAACCTCCTCCACCAGCCTCTTGGGAAGGGTGGGATTGCAGTTTGCACAACAACCTAAAAGACTAAACTGCACCCAGTAAACAACCGAAACCTGGTGCTGCCAACAGTTTCCTCCCTTCTTTTCACAGGCTAGTGACTTTTAAGGCCTCAAGGAGTCAAAACAGTAAGGCCATGACTGCTGTGTCTGCCATCTCAGGTTCAGGTAAATAAAGTGCTACCAAGAAAAGCTTTGAGTTTTCCCTGAAACTACTGAGCCTTCTCTTGTATGTCTTTTAAGCTTTGAAAAATACTTGCACTTCTTTGCTGTTTTTGTCTGGGTGAAACCAGAACTGAGAACTTCCTCCTGAACAAGAGGCAGCAGCAGCAGCTGGACAAGGAGACACACAGGATGCTCAGCATCACTGCTACCTTACTGGTAGTACAGCTGGGGGCTGCACCCACTTGGCCTTACTGGATGACCAAGGCCCCATGTGCCTGGTCCAGGCTGAGTTTTGAGGACCCTCTTGGACATCTCTGTGCTGCAAAGCTTGACAGATTCCGACCCTGAGTCTGCACCACAGCCTGGGGTGGCTGAGGTAATGCTACAGGTTCCTCACTGTAATTTCTGTCAGAGAGGGAAGTCTGAAGCAGGGAGTGGGGCATGGTGACCCCATCATGCTACCCCGAGGGCCACATCTTAAATTCCTCAGCCTCTATAGTTTGCTCCTTGTCATTAGCTCACTGGTGTCTACTGCTGTAGCAGACTGTCTCTACTGATACTAGAAAAGAAAGAAGAGGGGCAGCTTCACTGCCTTTCTGATGTTATTACCCAGAATATACATTGCTTCAGAACAGAGTTGAATTATTGCTTTATGCATAGGAAAACTCACAGCTTATATAGTTACTACTTTTAAAGATCCAACCATGACATTCACATGTGGAAAAAGAGGGGAAATTAATACCAGCAGCCCCTATTTCTGTAACTAGAGATAAATGGGAGAAGTCAGGAGGATTCCTCATAAACTAGAGTCCCTGAGAGGAGGAAGCAGTGCTGGAGTGAGCCCCGATCATTCTGCAGGAGGGTTTGGAGTTTAAAGAGCAAGGAAAAAGTATATCAGTACAGGATCTCTATTTTTTTCCCTTCCATTTCCAAATCTTACTCCCTTTGAGGTTTTTCTTTAAAACTTGTCTAAGTAAAGGGCTCTCATATGGAACCCTACCAAATTTCCTAATGGAAAATTTATTTTGTACTGAAGTAATCCTTAACCCACGGATGTGCAGTTCAGTGATGGAAATTATACACTTTTAAGCAAAACTGAGGCATGCAAGACAGAGTGTTCCTAGGTCCTAAATATTTCTTTCCATTTTTAAATTTATTACCTTATTCTGATAACTCTTGTGTATCTGTGGAGAGCAGTGTTTATCTAACAAACAACACACAACTTCTAAAGCCACGCTAAGATGAAAGATGTCGGTGATTTTTGGCAACATCACCAGCTGATACATATGCTGCTGTTACTCTTGGACTGGAAAAAAAGCCCAAAAGATAAATCTCAACTCCCTCGGAGGCAAATCCATTATTTGTTAAACTCAAAGAGACTGAAATGTGCCTTTAGGAAGAGCCAGACTGCAGTTGCAGTGGCTTGGCGAACATTAAAGGGCAGCTGTATGTTCACATTTTTAAACTTCTGTTTACAAGCCTGACGCAGGGAAAAGCAGGAGCCGAGCTTTATAAAGTCGAGCTATTTCCACAAGTCAGGAAAAGAAACTTCCAGTAGCACCGGGAGACGGGAGAACGGGACGGCCCCGCTCGGGACCGTGTCTCCCTTGTACCGGAGACTGAAAGCCCAAAGAGAGCAGCAAAGAGAAACCGCAACGAGAGCATCGAGCCTGGCTGGCAGCGAAGATCAGAAGAACTGAAGAATTTAACGCCACTGATGCCTGGAGGAAGCCGCGGCGGGTGGCTCCGGCTGCCGGGGCGGCGGGGACACCCGGGCTGGGCCGGGCCGGGCCGGGNGCCTCTGCCGGCCGGGGCGGGCGCTCGGCGCTCCCGGAGCCTTTCGGGGGGAGAATCCCACCCCGGAGCGGCCCGGGGCCGGGGGAGGGAGCCGGCGGCGCAGGGGAGGGCTGCGCGGCCGCCTCTGAGCGCGGCTTTGGGCAGGCTGCCGCGCTCCCTGTCCCTTCCAAAACTTCCCAGCCCAGCCCGTTGGCTCGGGCCTCCCCAGCACCAGATCCTTACAGACGTCTCCCGGAGCTGGGGGAGGACACTGGCATCCTCGGGGACCGTGCAGCAGGAGCAGCACTGCCGGGCTACTGAACTCAAACACACCCCTCGCAGAGGGGTCTTGCAGACCTTTGGAGAACACCCCAGCCCGGGAGATGCCTTGTGGGGCAGGTTTGTGGCACTGAGTGGCGGTCCTGGCCATGCTCCTGGAGTTTGAGGGAAGCCCCCGTGCCAAGCGTGAGCCAGCCGGGCACCTCCGTGGCCCATGGCTACAGACGGAGTCACTCTGCTTGTGCTTCTGCTTCCCGACAGCCTGTCGAGCGTGGGGAGCTGATCCACCAACCCGCCTCGACTGCTCTTTGCTTCCAGCACTACAATATTTGCACAGTTGTTGGACAGAGGAAGGTTATAGATATTAAAGGCAAGCCTGCCATTCCCTCCAGGGAGGGAGAGCATGGCAGTACAGTGGCTGCCTGGTGTCCAGCCCGCCCTGCCTCCCTTCCTTCCAAACCAGAGGCTGATAAAGGCACAAGGCACACAGGGGTACTTCCTTCTGCTGCTCCTCAGCGCTGGCTGCAATGATTGCATCTACCAGACGTTCATTCTGCTGGTTCTTCCTAAACCACTGAGAACTAAAGCCCAAGCGTTTGTAATAGAGGGGCTGGAGGAGAGAAGGCAACGAGTGGTCAGATCATTGCCAGAAAATGAGCTCATAGCAATGGGGATATATAAGAAAATGACTTTTTACTGGAGCGTGCATTAATAGGACAAGGAGTAAGGTTTTAAACTAAAAGAGGGCAGATTTAGACTAGATGTAAAGAAGAGATTTTTTTACAGTGAGGGTGGTGAAGCACTAGCACAGGTTTCCCAGAGAGATGGTAGATGCCCCATCCCTGGAAACATTCAAGGTCAGATGGATGGGGCTCTGAGTCACTGGGTCTAGTGGAACTAGGGGGGTTGAACCACATGCCCTTTAAAGGTCCCTTCCCACACAAACTGTGACTGAGAAGGATGTTCTATTGGAAGAGGAGATCATCTGGGACTGTGGGGGTGTGGTGTCACATGCAGAGCCCTGGGTCCAGAGCCAACAAAGAAGTTGTTTTGGAACTGAGGCAGTTTTTGGAGAAATGAGAAGTGATGAGGCCTGGTTACTGAGGAGGAGATGGTGGAGCTGAATATAGGATTAAATAACCCCCAAATGTCCCAAGGGAACAGGCTCTGCAAACATCTGAGGCAAAAACTGTTCTCAACAAGAAGTGAGCAAACTCCTCCTCCTCCTCCATCCCTGCAAGCTGTCTCTGAAGGAGTGGAGCCTCCTGGAAAATATCCTGGCTGCCCCCATGGAAACAGTTCATTCCAGGACAGTTCCTCAGATTCACTTGGAAGCAGTGCTGGCTCCATAAACCAGCTCTCAAAATGAGCCAAGTGCTTTGTGTTTTGAAGCAGATCACTGCTGGAGCCAGGAAAGTGTTTAAACAGCAGTGATCTCAAATGCTGCTGTGGTTCAGCAGTGACACTGAGGGACTCTGAGGCCATTCAGTGTTGCTTCCCTGCTCCTAAAGTAATGCTGAGAATTAAAGGGTGAATTTCCCAAAAGCTAAAGGCCTGATAAGTACATGACTGCTCAGAAAAATCAGTGAAATTTGGCAAATTCCTCTTAATGATGGCCTGATGGCTGTTAAGACCATTTCCCAGGAGGGCCAGTGGATAACATCTTGGCTGATCTTCAAGACCAAGGGTGGAAATGTGTAGTGCAAATGCCAAATATGGCACATGGATCAATTTTGCTTTGAACCCAGCCAGACCAGCAAGGAGCCAGAAGCCTTCACATCAAAAGCACAGCATTAGGGAGCCAGTGGTGCTGGCTCCTGGCTTCTCCCAAATCCTGTGGGAGCCCAGGAGCTCTTCTGGACAATGATGCTGGAGTTACATGGTAGATGGCCTCTTCTGACTCCTGCTGTGCTCCCTCAGCCTCTGCTTTGGGAAGGACAAGGATGTATGCTGTGGATGCCCTCTGTCAGACAGCACTCTTCAATCATGCCTTCTAATGAAAGATTAAACTATAGGGAGATAAATGCATGCATGCATATACACACATCTGTACTTGTACATTATTATGTACATATTAACATCCAAGTCTTCCTAAGCATCGCATTTATTTGAGGTATGTGGGATTATTTAAAGATTACCATTATCTATTGAAGCCACTAGCATTGATTTACTCTGCTGTAGAATTTGACTGGACTTTTGTGAGCAAAGGCCAAAGTGGAATTGAGGCATGCAATTGCCAGGACAAAATGTGACTTTCAGACCTTATTTTCAGGTTGCTCACTCCCCAAGTATGAGACTAAACCATACTGTTAGCTCATACCTGACTCTGCCTCATGCCATGTCTCATCCTATATACAGACCACAGGCAGGACTGTCACTCTTTTCTCTCCTGACAATCTTTCATCTCTGAAGAGAAAGGGCGTGTGAAAAAATGCAGCCAGTTCCAGAACATCTTTTGTTCCCTGCCTTCTCCCCAGTCTGTGGTTGCTGCAGGGTGATTTCACAGACCCTATTGTCCACCTCATCTTAACCTCGCAGTGAGACCCCATAGTTCAGACTTGTTCTCTGTTGAAGCCAAGGAATTGTTCTGTGATGCAGAGCCTGAGCTTTTTGCTTCCTCAGGTCTTTGCTCTCTGTCTTCAACCCCTGGAGCAACTCTCTGGCCACAGGACAGCTCTCCATGGCTGTAGCCAGTGTGAGGATCAGTCCAGCCCAGCCCAACCTGGCCCTTGCGCTGGGCAGCTTTGGCGCAAGGCAGGGGTGGGAAGGATGGAAGAATATACCCTGTGTCCTACAGACATGTTCCCCTGGCAGGGAAAACACCCTGAGAAGGTCCCAGCACCAGCATTTGGGAGGGGTGCTGTGCTGGGCTGTGCTGCTGTTCACCCCAGCGATGTGTGATGGGCTGCTGCAGCACCACGAGGAGTCATGATGGGAGCACCAGAGAGCCAAACTCATGATGAGTTTCCTTGCTGGGTAAAATAACAGGCTCCCTCTGATACAATAATCAAAACAGAACCTGAGGAGCTGTGTTTTTCCAGGCTTTTGTTCCCACCAGAAATTTTCTAGGCTATTTGCAGTTAGTTCACTGAAGGAGCTGATCTTGTAACAATAAATATCACAGCACATGTGTTTAGATTTTGTTTTCTTTCCTAATACTTGGTGTGTTTTCAGCAAGTCTTCAACAGAGATAGATACAGTCCCTTGTCATAACAGTTCTGGAAAACTATGAGGGTTTTTTTGAAAAAAACCACAAAAAGGATTAAAATTCAAAGTGAAAATACGTAATATCAGAATGCATCTCTCCCTCTTGCTTGCTGACTGAAAGGGTGATTTCTCCCAAGCTTCCCAGGCATCCCTCACAGGGTATCCACTTCCCTGGAATGTAGCATGAGGAGGTGCTGCCTCTTCCTGGTTGTCCTCTACAATAGCATGGATGCTGGCTGACCACTGCCAGGACCTGGACACTCATGCCTTGCACTATGAGGACACCATGGCACGTTTGGAGAGAGCCTGGAGATCTTGCTACAGATTTTTACTGTGGATTTTTAGAAGCAGCTCAGTGAATGTCCATCAGAAGTTTGTTTAGATTTCAAACTAGGTTAGACCTCTTTTGTCACACTTTAAGAAGAAAACAGTAAGATTTGGTCACTATGGAACAAGTAGGAAAACGTTCATCTTCCCCACTGCAAATTGCTGGACTGGTGTTACCCTTCAGTGAGCAAGTTTATATATTAATCTGCCTTTCTAACATTAACCTGCTTGTAGCAAAGATAATGTGTACCTTGCTCAAAGCTTAGCCAGCATCCATCACTTGGCTTTCCAAGCATTTTCCCAGATAACATCTTCACTTGGGTTTTTTTAAAGTTCTGACCCAAAACCTTCTGCAAAATTTATTTCTAATTTTAACAGTTCTTCAAATATTTGCTTTGATGCAGAGACCTTATGTCTGGTGGGTCTGAGCCATGTCCTGACCTGATGTGCTGTGAAATTCAGTGGATAGAAAAAGCTCTGCTTGAGCAAGACCACAGAGCCAGCATTGTCTGCCTGGGGACCCAAAGGTGGAGTGGGAAGAGGAAATTTGCTTTGCTTCCACAAGTTCTCCAGAGAAAAATAACTGCAAGAGAGATGCCATTGAGATGCAGAGAAGAAAGGTCCAAGGGGCTGAGTTGGAAGGTGATGGTTAGGAGTTAATGTTCCTAAACCTGCTTCATTTCTGCTGCTCCTCAAGGTGCTGCCTCACGCTGAACATACCTTTCCTGGCTGAGATGAGCTGGAAAGGTGGGTGCTTCACAGCAGGGGAGACAAATTCCCTGACTGAAGAACTGTCCTTTAGCAGCTTGGGGCCAGTATGCCATGGGGAAACCACAGCTGGAGGAGGGAGGGAGGTTGCCCCTGTGTAATTAATGGAGCTAGGCTTTGGCCCAAGGCTGGAGTTTGACTCATCTAATTCACAAAAAACCTGCTGAGAACAGATGTTTAAATATAAAAGCATATTTTTTAGGAGTGTTTTTTCAACACATCTTGGATTTTACTGCAACCTAAGCATTGCTAGTAACCACTTATTTTCTCCCTGCTTCCCACATTCCAAGGGAAGGGCTCTGCTTTGTTCAAAAACACAGGAATAAAGACCCAGCCCAGCAAAGAGTTGCCTTTGGTGTCTCTCCCCACACTGTCTTCCTGCAGTCTGTCCTTTGGGAGCACGGAGGCCTCAGGCCATGGGAGCGCTTCCACCAGCAGCAGCTGCAGCCCGAGTGTCACAGCGGCAGCTGTGCCACAGCTGGAGCACGGCTGTACGTCCTGGGTGAGCAGCTTGCGTGCTCAGAGGACAGCCCTTTCTTTTGAGTCCCTCTGGGAGTCTCACACTATGGCCAGATGAGGAAAAAGGCCAAAGTCACTGTCACCTGCAACGGAGGTGGGGGAAGCTCCACAGCACGTGAGACACAGCACCGTGCAGATGAGCTGGTGTCCACCTGGTAGTGCTGTGTTCCCACCAGTGACTTAGAGCTCAAGCTGCAAAGTCCACTCAGTGACCACAGTGTGCATGCAGTTACCACAATGGGGACGACTCAAGCAGTCTGTGTGTTCTCACAGTAGCAGAAATGCCACCCCTGGCTCCCCTCGGCCCCTTTGAGTTTGTCCCAGGTTGCTTGTTTCAATTCTGACTTCCCCAGGCCTTTCCCACTGTGATTCCCAACCCCAGTGTATCTCCAAACAGGGATATGTGTGGACTCCACAGCCCTGCTCCATCCCCAGGGGCCTGCTCTCCTGCAGAGAGCCCTGCTGGGTGTCCTGCTGAGGCTCCTTGGCCATGTCCTTGTCCTCTCTTTGTCCTGGTATTCACAGTGGGACTTTGTGGGTGGCCCTTGGAGATGGCTACCTCTAAGTCTGTTGGGTAAACAAGAACTCTGCAGAGATTCTGTGGGTGTGTGAAGCTAATCACCAAGAGATAAACCTCCCCTTCCTGCAGAAACTTTGTTCTTGTTCCAGTTTTTTGAAGATTTTTTCTCATCCTCAGTTAGGACAGGGTTGAAGTTTCTGAAGACTGGCTGACCTGGGACAGGCTGACACTGACAGTGTTTGGAGGGCTAGAGGATTTCAGCTATGACACTAAATCCCAGACTTCAGCAGAGTTACAGGTGCTGTTGGGCTTGGACCTCAGCAGACCTGCACAAGCCCGGGGTGACACCAGGCAGGGTGTAGGGAAGCAGGCAGGTGACAGGCCTGGCTTTATATGGCAGAAACTGCCCGGTTCTCCTGTGACTTTAGTGCTGTCCCAGCCTGGAAGAAGGCAGGGGGCTACAGCAGCACTTCCCTGGCTGCCTGCCCAGCACAGGCGTGCTGCAGCCTGGTGATGCTTTCTCCAGAGAGCAGAAGGCAGCCGTGACATCTGTCATTGCTGTGGGTCCCCTTTGCCAAGCTGAGCTATTGCAGATGTCCCTGACCAGGGACACCTCTTCTCTGACCTGCACCTTTGCTTTCTGTTCCAGCCTGAGAGCCTGGAGCCCTGCAAGAGAGGCGACAGAGGTCAAGGGCAAGTGTAAACTATTGTGACTTGAGACACTGTTAGGTTGGTTGACCTCCAGCTCTGCACCCTTCATCACCACCAAGCTGGGACTCCTGTTATTACAGAAATAGTCTGCTCTGTGGAGCCAGGACCAAGCCCTGATTGTGCTGGGAAGCCTGACAGAGAGGGACCACCAAATATAGATGCAATCAAACTGGTTTAACTTGCACAGAGGAAGAAAATAGCTGAGGTTAATGCCTTACCAGCAAGTAATAAAACTGACCTGGAATTCAGACACATATCTGAGTTGTGGGAGCTGGCAGGGTTGTCCCCTGACAGCTGGACTGTGCTGGCAGTCCCTCTGCCCCTAGCCCACTTCAGGCTTGAGCTACATCCATACCTCACAGGTGACCTGGAATAAAGATGTGCATTTGGGTAATATTGGGTTTTATGGCACAGGCCATGGAATAACTTCCTGATGGCTGTACTGGGAACCTGCCTGGTGCCTCCATGGTATGCATGACCTATCCTGGTGCTAGCAAACCTCTGTCTCCTAACCAGCCCCAGAGACAAGGGGAGTTTGTTACAAAGATCTCTGAAGCTGGCCTGTGATTGAGCATATCCATCTCCTGGATGGAGGGCAGGTGGGACCAGAGCTGGGTGGCCTGAGGGAGGGGCAGGACAGGACTTCCCAGGGATTTATCTGCAAAGGGTAGAGTCAACAGGATCAGATCACTTGTGAAGAGCCTTTCCTTTCATCTACCCTCTCTTTAATGTGCAGAAATGTGTGCTTTCACCTTAGAGGAAGCCATAGTGTTCTTCTAGTTGAAAGAACTTGTACAGTTTCTGGTATTTCATATCGGAATGGATTAATGGCAAGGAAGGTTTTAAGAGCATTTCCTTTATAAAAAAGTTCACCTGTACAGCATGTAGCTAATGTATAATGTACCTTTCAGTGTGTAGTTAAAAATGTCAAGCTGTGCCTTTCTAGAGGGCCGGCCTGAGGTATGGGAGCCCAGGAATTGGCATTGCTTTCCCCTTTGTGCTGCTGGGAATTACAAAGAGGAAGGAGGAGACACAGAATTGTTCCCTTGAAATCCCCAGAAATATGGGTCATAGATCCAAGGGTTTGGGTACTGTAAACTCAGTGACTGCATCTCTTTTGAGAGGCAAATCTGCAAACACAGACTAGCTTCACCAGGAGTGGAGATGGGCTAATTGCTTCTGCTGTCAAAGATTTTTTTGTTCCAGCTCATGGAAGAGCAGAGTCCAGCTGGGAAAACAGAACCATTTGAGATATCCTAGAGATGTCACCCCTGGAAGGTCTCTAGTCCAACCCTCTGCTCAGTGCAGGGTCAGCCAGATAGGGCTGCTCAGGATCTTGTCCACTTTTAAATATCTCCAAAGATGGAGACTCCACATCCTCTCTGGGAAGTTTGCTCCAGTGCCTGACCACATTCACAGTAAAAACTCATTTCCCTTGTTCCAGTGTGTGCCTGTTGCCTCTTGTCCTGTTGCTGAGCTTCTCTGAGAAGAGTCATGAGTGTTGTGATTGAGTAGAGCACTGACACCAGCCCATGCCTGGAATAAGAATCATAATAAATCATAAAATCCTCCTGAGTTGGAAGGGACCAATGAGGATCACTGAGTCCAACTCTGGGATAGTTTGGGCAATCAAATTCCACCTGGAGAAGAGGGTGTATTTTTGCTAATGTGCATGCAGCCTGTCTGCACAGGGGGCAAACAGCGCATGGCCCTGCTCCTGATCAGTAGAAACAACTGAGCTCAATGGTCACGTTGCCTTCTTCACCTTTCCCACAGAGGCTCCTGAAATGATCAGGTTATTTGCTCAGGATTACTCCAAATGCTCCTTTGTGTGACCAGATCCATCAGCTATTCTCTCAAAATGTCTGTCCTTTCCTTGGCCTCCACAGGTGCTGGGGAGGTCCGCTTTGCACCCTCAGGTCTCAGACTGGAGACTGGTGAGAAGAGAATGGAGCTGTAGAGAGGTGGTCAGGCTGTGTCAGGTGGCCCCTGGTCATAGACAAGCCCTGCCCAGCCTTATATACACACACAGATGGACCCCTGAATCCTCTCTGCAGCTGATGGGAAATTGGAGGTAGATATACATGTGTGTAAATTATAGACTTAGCAGATCTGTCACCTATGTGGCTGAAGATTGAAAACCTGAGCAGAACTGGGGAGATGGGGACATTTTATGGGGGTGGATCCCAGGAAGCAGAGATGCTCTACATTGAAAAATAAAACAAAATGATGGGATTTGTCACATGATGTAGTCATTACCTTTAATCTCACATGTGAGTTTCTACTGCCATTACTCTGATTTTCTGTAGGCCTGAACTTTTTATTACCATGACCCCAGTAATGACCTTAAATAATCCTTGATGCCCTTCATTTTAAATGTCCGTGTACAATACCACCTGGACATCATCTCTGCAAAAATCTTTCCTTTTTTTCCTCTAGGGCTCTTGTCCCTGTTTAGCCAGCTCCAGGATGTCATGAAATGTCAGCAACACTTCAGCAGGGCATGTTTTCAAAACACAGGGTGAAATTCCCAGAAGAAGGAGGTCAAGTGCCTCGGGTGTTTCTAGGTATTAGCACTCAAATACCATCTGACAGTGATCAAATGGTAACATGGTTTTGTCCAGGAGATATCAAAACATGTATCTGCTGATGGCCTGTAGTGACCTTCATTAACAGACCATATGGAAGCTCATTGTCACATCTGCTCAGGGGCTTTGGGCCAAAGGGAGACCAGTGCCTCGCCCTGGGGTCAGGCACACATTGCAGCGAAGTCACAGCTCAGGACTCACAATGAACGGCACAGCTCGGGCAGCTCTGGTGACCTGTCCTGAGAAACATACTTGGTTTAGCACAGAGGACACCAATTCATCTGCCTTTCCTCCCCTCCTGTGTTCAGATAGCCACCTGAACCAGGTTTGTTTTCAATGAAGGCAAACCATTTTTTTTTCTAATTTTTTTTTTTTTAGCAGTGGGGTAAATAGTGCTCCCTGCATCAGAGACAGTTACTTAAAGCAAGTTGGTTTAATGTCACTGAGTCATGAGCAACTAAAACTTTTGCCTACTACCTGCTTCTTCTGAGACATGTCAGGGCATCTGTAATACATGAGTGTACTTATGTGGAAATAGTAGATTGCTTAATAGCAAGGAATTTTTTTGCTGAGTTTTGTGAAATGCCCCTTACACCAATTGGGTGTTAAAGTCCTGGAGACACTGCTGTCGTATGTGACCCTAATTGTGTCAAAATGAAACTGTAAACACGTGGCTTCCCTGTGAAAAAGAGTTGTGTAACCTGTGTAACCATTGGTTAATGAAGCCTTCCTGCCCTTCTTGGGGTGGATGTGGTTACCTCCTCTCTGGAAGGGCAAAGCAGGGAGTGCAGAGATGCTTTGTTGGCTAGTATAAACACCTCCATCATCCCTAAGAGAACTTAATGCTAAATCTCCTGCTAATGTGGATAGGTCTTGGTTTTGAAATAACTTACTTAATTAAAAGGTTTATGTGGGTTTGTATTTTTTTTTTTCTATAACAAGTGCAGTTACAAAGGTTGTGGAAGAGGCTGCCTTCACTTTCCTTTGTGGCAGTGTGCTGCACAGCTGACTGAAGAGACACCACGCTGTGCCTTAGGGAGGCCCAGAGGGGTGATTGTTAGTGAATGTCTTCGATGATGCTGCAGCATCACTCACTGAGGCGCAGTTACAGGCAGAGTAATTGTGTCTCCTCTAAATGCACATGGTTAATGGATTTAACTGCAAAGCTTCCAAAGCCTGTGCACTTCCAGAGCAGTGTCAGTGTGGGTTTTGTGCTGTCATGAAATGGCTTTCCACAGAGCAAGGCAAGGGTTTATGAATCGCCGGCCCTCACAAACCAAGTGGCCCCAGCCTGCTGGAACAATAAAGATGAGAGAAAAGTGGAACACCAGACATAGCTGCACTATTTCTAGCAAGACAGTGCTCCAAGCAAGAGATGGAAAGGTGAGGATTTAATTGCAAAGTGCTAACACCAAGTGAGGCCACATTTTTTTTCCCGGCCTGAGTGGTTTGTAGGGTGCTGAAACTCAGTGCAGCCATTAGCATTGTAACTGCTGCCGTCGCATCTTCAGGATCTTGTTTGCCACCTTGGTGTAATAAGGATGGAAATAATAAATTGTGTGCTATGGAACCTTGTGCTGGACTCCCTTTGTGCTGACGGTGGCTCATTTCCCATAAGGCAGTGTAATGCCATGCTGCCTTTAGCTGAGTCAGTCCACAGCATGGTAAAGAGCCTTTGCTCAGCAGTTGGCAGTGATTCACAGGCTGTTGGGTTGGATGCAGCAGATCTCCATGTTCCCTTTTGAAGTGAGGTGTCCCCAAAGGATGCTTATGTCAGAGGTCTGAGCCTCAGCCTGTTGTGACAATAGGTTTAGTTGATTTCTGAAGGGCTGTTGAAATTGTATAAAGGCTCTTGGGGTCTGTGGAAAACATGCAATAGCAGCCATTGGCAGTGGGTCTCCACCTTGGAGTGGGAAGATCAGATTTTATTCTTCATTCTGTGGTTAACCTGCTCTGTGATTGAATTTATCTTTTTTTTTTTTTTTTTTTTCAGGCCCGTGCTCCTTGTACCTTAACTCGGCACCCAGCAGAGGGAGTCCTGCAGTGCCCACGGAAGGCAGGATTTAAGTTGTGCAGCTTCTGGTCACGCAGTGGTCTGAGAAATGGCCATGCCCGACACTGGTGTTTGGGGGATGCACCCACATGCTAGACCACACACAAAGTACAGGCAGAACACACCAAGCACCCGGCCCTCCTGTGCACTTGTGTCCATCCCTCTGTGTCCCCGTGGTGATGCCTCCTGCACCCATCTGAGAGGAACTTCCTCACCCCTGGCTCACTCTGTGGTGTGACTGGCATGGAGTGCCCTCCCCCAGCATTGCAGCTGGACAGTGGGGCTAAAGTCACTGTCTTTGCCTGCGTTTTGCAGTGTTTCTAGCTCTCCCTGGCAAGAGCAGACCAAACAGACCATAATCTGAATGATTTGCCACCTGCTGATATGGAGAAGTCCTGGACTGAAACCCGCAGGTTGCTGCAGGGGAACCCCGCCACATTCCTGCAGTGCTTTGGATGCCTCTGCAGCAGGATTGCTTAAAACCCTGTAATCCATTAACACTGACTGCTTTAATATTGTACCAGAGTTACCTTGGTTTTATTAGCTAGAGGAGTCATGCAATGACTTTTAGAGTGTGCTGCTTTTACAGATGTATCCTTAAATTGTCATTTAAGACATGCAGGGAACAAAGACCTTTTTAAAGTCGGATTCAATAAGTTTTTATAAAGGAGAGCTAAATTTATATCACCTGGTGAGACATGAGAAATTCTCAGTCCTTTGATTTTTTATTTAACTTCCTTACGCTTTTTTGGTAAAATTTGGATTTCTATAAGAATTTCTGATGCAGCTATTTCATAGACTTTATTTTAAATACAAGTAATCCCACCAAATCTACATGTTAGGCATCTACATTATATTACAAACACAAGCTGGCATTGACAGGCATTGCATGAATATTTTGATTGCTTTTCATCTAGTTTCATTTAAAAAATGGGAAAAAGGAAAAATCTAGTCTTTTAGAATAGTTGTATGATGGTTTATTCCTGTTAGTTTTGACTACTTATTACAGGCATTTCTAAGCAAGCTGTTTCTCTCTTGCAATCTCAATTGTACTTAATTTTCACCTTATCATAAGTGAGCCTTTTAACCCTTAAATACCTGAGCTTGCTAATAAATGCATGCAGGATTGGGATTTGCACATGGTCTGGGCTAAGGGGTTCACAAAGAAGGACTCTTCACAACATGGTGGGTAACTGTAGATGTCTGATTTGAGAAGAAGGAAGATATGATTTCTTCTTCTCTTTCTTTTTTTTTCCCCACCAATGTTTGTTTTATAATGTTTCCAGAAGAGCTTCCCATAAAGAGGTTATTTGAGTTTGAAACGAAGCTTCTGTTAGCTCACCAGAGAAAGCTTTCTCCGAGCTCTTGTTTAACATGGATTAGACTCAAAAGCAGACCTTGGAAGGCATTTTAAGTAGAATAATGATCATCTTGAAAGGATTGTGAGTGAAAAACCCTCCACCATCTCTCTGATGAATAAATCAGCCATTTAATGCTTAATCGAGACCAGGAAGATTTTCTGGGTTAGAAACATGGGGATTTTTTCTAGCTCATAGCCTAAAGGCTAATTTGGCTTTAGGTCCAAGAAACCCAACAAAATCCCCTTACTTCACCATGGTTTTTATTTTGCTAAACCCAAACTGTCAGGAGTCTTTTTTTGTCTTACAATGCTAAATGTAAAGCAACCCTAACTGGTTGTACAATGTTACAAGAAATTGAACTGGCTCAAGCTTACAGTGAGAAGCTGTCTGAAAATATGCTCATAAAATGCCACCGAGGGGAGCCTGTGAAAAGGAGATAACACAGAGCAGGGAAACGTTTGTACAGTGTGGTGACAGAAGTCACTGTTTTCTGTTACTTCAGTAGATGGTGATTTTTATGAGCACCTCTCAAACAGGAGCATCTAATGTGTCACCTTTTGGAGTTACGAGCAGACCCCAGGGGTGCAGCCAGCAGTGCTTTCATCTCTGACACCACACAGTCCAAAGCACAGATGGACGTGGAGATGTGCTACTGCTTCAGTCAGTATCAGGCACTGGGGGAGGATGAAAACCTGACAGTGACTGTGGTGCTTGTCTGGGAAACCCTCTGCTTAACACCAGGACTGATGGCACCCAGGATGGCTCTTGCCCAGCACTGTCCCTGACACACAGCCTGGATTACATCCAGGAGCTCAAAAGAGGGGATGGAGAGGGTTTACCAGTTCAGCAGCATTTCCTTTTGCCTGACTCTGTCCTCCTTGCCAGGTCCTGGTCTCCTGGGAGTTAACACCACTGCTGACTGCTTTTGTTGGGTGATTTGGCTGTGGCCACCTCATTTTGAAGGCCATTCCCCTCTGTGTTACTTGTAATCCCTGAGGATGCTGTGGTTGCAGCCTGGGGAGTGGCAGGAGATTGAGGGTGAGACTCAGTTTGCAAGGTTGCTCCTCAGCCTTGCCAACTGGAGAGCTGTGCCAGAGCCCCTGAGGGGCCAGCTGCTGCTTCTGTGCTGGGTACAGAATTCCCAGCCCATGGGACATGCCACTGCCTGGCACTTCAGAAGGAGCTCAGAGGTTTGCAGCCTGCGTGGGTTTTGGTGTATCGCACGCACAGGCTGTGTGCAAGCAGAGCATCCCTGTGTGCCTGGTGCAGCAGGGATGTGCCTCCTCCTGCCTCAGGAGCAACAGGCAGGGCTGCTTTTAGCCCCTGCCCTAAATTAGGCTGGCTCAGAGGAGTTAATAGCCAGAGGGGTGGTGCTGCAGCATTTTCTCACATCTCACCTCACCACCTCTGGAAGTCAGCAATGCTTTGTTCTCAGCTCTCACCTCCACTTGCCAAGCTGTAGGTTGCAGGGGGACTGCACTTCACCCACTGAAGTCTAGGCTCACACCATGAAATTAGAATCAAAAGCCCCGTCTGACTCTGGAGGCTGAGCGGGAGCTGTGGAGGGAGGTGTTGGTGTCTGCACTGTGCCCCTTGAGGCCTGGACCTTGGTCAAGGCAGGCAGCCAAGTGCTTGTTTTGGTTTGACAGCAGGGTGGTGGTTACTCTTTACATCATCAGGCACTTGTATAAATGCCCTGTTGCTAAATATGTCTGGTTTTGCTCCATTTCTGTTCAGCCTCATCAGAGCAGATGATGGCTGCTCACCTCTCTCCACAGTCAATGGGAGCAGAGCCAGCCAGCTTAGCCCCACTGAGAGGTAATAAACTTGTGAGCGGTGGTTGCTCCTCCTGTGCTTGCCAGGCAAGTTCAATACAGCTTTCTTCTCTATTTAATAAAACTTTGCATCATTTGTGGCTGCACTCAGTTGGACTGATATGAAAAATGAAGCAGTTGTGGGTCTATGTTCCTCACAATCCCTGACATCTTCCCCTTTTATTAGTGCTTCCATATGAAACCAGTGTGAGCACACCAGGAAAAGGCATTGGGACAGGCATGTTTTCCTCCTTCTGCCAGAAGTTAAAGTGTATTTTTCCTAATCTACTGTGGGAGACAACAAGGGCCTGCTCATGGGTCTCATCTGATGATCATTTCCTCTCAGCATTTAAATGTCCATGTGAATAATACTTTTTTGGTGGTTAAGTAGTTCCTGGTGATGACAGGCACCTAGGAAAACAGTGATAACCTTAATTCCTTCTGCTTTCTTCCCATGACATGACTTCCTCTGATTTTAAGGTTATTGCTATAGATTATTTACAGGGTATTGAGCAGTGTTTTGTAGGAGCAGAGTGATGGAAGCAGCCCTGCAGTGCCTGTTTCCAGGTGGTGTGGCTGACCTCTGCTCAGCTTGGCTAGCAAGCTGCTTTCTTCCAGTGGCACAACCTTCTCTGGGTTTTAAGATTATTGGCCCATCAGCTGGACAAAGAGGAGGAGGTGATATGGAGAATGGAAACCTGAATGTAGTGGGAGGTGAATTTCACTCAGTGCTTATCTCTACCTCTGGTATTTCCTTTGCAAAGTGTTTTGATAACTGCCAGGACAAAATAGGGAGAGTGTATTCAGCTCAGGGCAGGGCAGCTGCTGGCAGGAGTTTGGGCCATTTTAACGTTATTTCTAAAAAAAAAAAGGCAGCAGAGTGCATGAATTTCAGGAAGACCAGATGGAGCTCTGTTCTCTTCTGCTCCCCACCTTGTGTGTGTCTGGTCTGCTGATCTGTGTGAAGTCTCGTTCCCCTTCAGGCAGTGCCCAGAGAATGCCAAAAAGGATTGTGCCTTTGTTGGACTGGCTTACAAAGTCCAAACAGTGCAGATCCTCTGTACCCCCTCTCCTCTCCCCTGTGCAGCCCTGCTGTTGTGAGCTCCGTGCCTGTGCTCATTAACTCTGCAGCTGAGGATCCATGAGCTCTGCCCAGAGGAGGTGACAGGACAGCAGCTGCACAGCAGTCTTATCCCTTTCATTGTGGTGACCTGAGGAAACACTTCATGGCCAGGTTATCAATGTGCCTGTGTTCTCCCTGTGTGGAGCTGGAGACATCAGGGCTCACCATAAGGGATGTGTAGCTGGGGTGTCAGGGCTGTGGCCAGCAAAGGGATGTGTCACTCATGAGATACTTTCCAGAGCTGCTTTGAGCTGGGATCTGTGCTGAGCTGGGACAGTTGGGCTCTGGATCTGGGGCAGTTGTGGAAAATGAGAAGGGAAGTGGCTGAGGAAAGCTGGTACCGAAAGCTCAGACATGAGCTTCAGAGCCAAGGTGGGGAGGGAGCAGGATCCCAGTGGAAAGAGGGTGCAAATTTCCTTGTCCTGAGCAATTCATGTGGCAGCACTGGAGCAAAGGGGATAGATGGGAACTTAAAGCTAACACAAAAAAATAAAGAAGAGATGGGGACAGTCACAGGGAAGGCAACTCTTGTAGAAAAGTGGATATGGATATGCAGTTCTGCAATGCAGTGTAGGCAAAGAATGATCATATAATGCCTTGCTGTCTCCATCTGTGATTGATCTAGGATGTTTACAAAATGGAAGCTTTCCCAATTCTTGCTAGGAAGGAAACAGCAGTAGTAATTCAGCTGCAGAAATGTATCTGTTAAAAAATAAAATAATGCCTCTTTTTCCCCAGGGGCTGGTGTGGGAAAGGAGGAGGTTTTTTAAAATCTTTCAAAGGTTTTAAAAGGAAGGGAGTATGGGAAATGCTATACCTTTTAAAGCATTTGTGTCTCAGCTTCACTGAAAATGCTAGAGGTCGCTGAAGCCCTAAGAGGGAGATGTGGCAATCTGTGGTGGAGCAGGTAAGGTGGGGCTCTGTTGGTGAGAGACCTGTTGTCTCCTGTTTTATAGTGGTTTTTTTTTTCCTGCTGGAGTTACATGAGACCAGAGTGTTTTGCTGCAACAAAATATCAGTGATTGATTTATTTATTGATGTATTCAGAGTTAAAACTTTATCTTGAAGATTCATTTTCCCCCCCTTTCTTCAGCTGTGTGTGCCAACAGGCATAGCTGGGGAGAAGCTCCTGGCGTGCCCTTGAGCTTGCTGTGCAATGAAAGAGCATCTTGATGGATGCCAGACAAAAGGACTAATAAAACAATATATCCTAATTCTTTTATGATCAGCAAAACTTGACAGTAACTGCTGACTAAAATATAATGTGCCTGAATAAAACTGTCATGTGAAATCTTGAAATCACGACTGGGAATTGAGGATTCTGCCATGTGCCCAGGAAAGCTGTTCAATGTATAATTACCCGTGGTGGGAAATACCTTCTCTCTGAACCTCATGTTCTGGTGACTGTTCAAAGCTGTAAGATCTTATGCCTTTTTTCCCCACTGGCTGATTACAGCCATGCTTGGCTGGGGTGGTTACCTGGCTGCTCCCCAGCTGGCTCTCACAGCAGTGAACAGGACAGCTTCCTCCAGCATCTTGCTCCAGGGCAGGTTTGTAATCCTCTGGTGTGCCCTGGAGCTGTCTTCTGAACGGCTCCCACATTGTCAACATCCTTTCCACCCTTTGCTGATGGGACTGGGCACAGGGAGTGGGTTTGGTTTGAGATAATGACAATGCATTTAGACATCCAGACAACTCCTATTGGATGGCTTGACTCTGTTGCCTAAATACGGATATTTTTGCCATTTGAGAGGCTCCGGGAGGGGTAGGGGGGTGGGGGGCTAGATGTGTGGCTGGCAGGAGTGGCACAGGAGATCTGAAAAGCCCCAAGGGCTCAGTGAGGTCAGGCAGGATGCTTTAGAATGTCTCAGGTACCCTCAGTGCCTGCACACCCCTCCCATGGGCAGACACCTGCCTTTGGGTGGCTAAATCTCGAGCTGAGCCCCGCTGGTGCTGCCCCATGGATCCTGTCCCACACAGGGCAGGAGGGAAGCAGTCGTGCCTCCGATGCCAATGGAGCAGAGGATCTGGTTTGCTCCCTTGGCCATGGGTTAGCCTGGGAAGCTGCTGATGGAGCTGCTGTGAAACGTCACCCAGGGGCTCCTCTCTGCAGGGCCAGTCCAGCATTTCATAAATGGGATCTTCAGTTTTCTTCCCTAGTGCATGATGCTGCATTTGTGTTCATTAATACCAAGGACACGTTACTTTTACACACATTCACTACACACCACATCTACCACATAAAACTTTGCAGGCACCTCAGGACATGAGCTGGTAATGACATGCCCCTACAGTGACTTTCTAAAATCTGTCAGTTTAGCCAGTTTTAATCCTCTCAGTGTCACAAAGCAGTGAATCAAATGCACCCTTAAAAAGCAAGGGGTTTTTTTATCAGCCTGACTGTACTGCCAAAAGGATAATGGATGACAATCTTTGTTTTTGTCACCACTTACACCCCATTACATTCCTATGCAGGCTTCTGTCTCATGTAATATCAGATCTGCAACAATTTATCCACTTGTGCTTACCCCTTTGAATGCAAGTGCAACATAAACCAAATTTCTGTGTTTTCATGGTCCCCTAAGTGCTGTGGGCACCTGCCTCTCTAGTTTCGTAACTTCCATCTCCTCTCTTTTTTCTCCCTGGTTACAATTCCCAAGGTCAATTACTGCATTCATATACAGGCATATTCCTAGCTCATCTTTCACTTACTTGGATGTATTTGGGATCTTTTCTACTGCTGCCTGTTTGTGCACAGGAACTGACCAGGTGAAGTCCCTTGCACCTTCTCCTATCACCATGGGGTCACTGCTAGACCCCACACTGAAATTGGCAGAACAACAGGACAGGGCATGGAAGGAGCTGGCTTTTCCCAGTCCCTTATTTGGCAAAATTGTAATTGAGTCCTGACAAACACTGAATCTTTNGGTCACTGGAAGAAGATAGAGCAGGGGTACAGAATACATAGGAGTTCCCTGCAGGTGTGTAAGGTTTGGGTGATAACCAAAATGCCCACTGCTGACCCAGTCAAGAAAAATGATTTGAAGTCCTGCCTTTGTCTCCTCAGTTACTGACTTTCATGGTTTGAGGCTGGTTTTCTTTGGAACCATTTGGAAGTACAGGGGGGCTCCTGGCTGCCTTGCAAAGATGGCAAGGTTGTCTTCTGGACCAAGAGGGAAAGGGTGGCTCAGACCACTGTGTGTGTATGGTAGCAGTGAGGAGAAGTCCCAGAAATGCTGCTGTGCAACAGCCCTGCTCAACATAAACAACACAGCCTGCCCAGAAATGAAGGACCTGGGGCTGCATTCTCCAACAGGCAGTTTTGGATGAGCAAATGCTGGGGAATGTAATCCTCAAAGGGAAAGTTCACTGCTTAACTGACCAGCTGCTGGAGCAGGACTTGGAGTTGTCCATGTGTGGCAAGAGATCAGCCACTGTCTTGATGCCATGATGATTTTTGTCTTTTCTTTTATACCCCTTTATACCTTTTTACAACTTCTGTATTCTCAGTGCTTTTTGCCTACATTCTTGGACTTATTTGTTAAGCTGAGAGACTAAACATTTTAGAAGCTTCGTAGTGAGGGATCAGTGTGCCCCAGACCCCAAGGTCCTCTCCAGAACACATTTTGTAAACTGAGATAGAGCCATCCAGGNATTTGGCAAAATTGTAATTGAGTCCTGACAAACACTGAATCTTTTCATGCTCTGCAGGGAAGTGTCTGGTAGATGCCACCAGGAAGACATGCAATGATAAGTCTCCCTGTTTTCTCTGCACTGCTGGATGAGTGCAAATGTCATGGGCATCCAGAGCAGAAAAAGGCTAGAATGTTGTACTATCCCAAAGGTGGCAGGCAGCATCCTTTCTCAGTCTTTTCACGACAGTCTTGACTAGGTGGTTTCTTAAGACAGGAATACCAACATATACCAGGAAGTCTGGTAGTAGGAGGTATCCACTTTGTTGAAGATAATCTGCATTTTCGGGGG